>JAPMOB010241376.1:0-78972 GCA_029875015.1 Lepomis gibbosus
CTCCCAACCCCCTCTCCCACCACAGAAGACCTCTCCCAGGCAGCACAGCTTTTTTTCCCCCTAATGATGTTTCAGGGTGCTATGTCTTAATATACAGGAAGAATGTACATAAGAGAGCAAACAGTTGACTGAGGAAGCTGCAGGCTGAGTCTGAAAGTCCAGTTGTTGTTTTTTTTTTACAAATCTGGTTATATTTTCCCAGTTTTGGCTATTATTTCTATTGGTTATTGTAATATTGTACTCACCAAGTTAATTGCTGAGATGCGGAAACAAGGACATCATCATTAAATGAAGCTGGGGCGAGAAACACAATCTCTCAGATAATTAAAACTTGTTTTTAATGTTCAGTAGTTTAGCCAGATACCATTAACTAAGGAAACACTGATCTCCTGCACTGGATACTGGAACAGCATCCTAATCACTAATTTTTTGTTGGTTGTACCTTATATGAGTGCACCTGTTTGTAATAATCAGACACAAAAAAACGGTGCAATGTTTCACCTAAAATTGTCGTTCTGTTTTTCCGTATGGCAATTTTACTTTTTTTTTACTTCTTACCATTGGCAGCCTTAAGCATCAGGGGACCTGTTTCAAGAGCCAATGTGCTTTGTAAATGGTTGATATTCATGTTTTTCTTATACTGTTATATATATGTTATATATATATATATATATATATATATAAAACTTTGGCTGTTTTCATGTGAAAACAGCCAAAGCAGCTACACAATCAACAACAGGAACTGATGCATGAGAACTGAAGCAGATGTAGAGGGAGAGACAGCGCCTGGGCGAGAGAGAGATGTGACCCACGTCCAGTTAAACGTCCAGTTAATCATAGTTTCTAATAATTCAGCGCAGTGAGGATACAGACGTTTCAAAGAGGAGACGGGTGTCTGTCTGTCACTGTTAGCAAAGACTCCAGTCTGCAGTGTAGTTCATACACTTCACTGATAAACCACAGAACTGCAGAGTAACGTTGGGCTTCATGATCACGTTTTTAAGTCACGTCCACACTACAGTCCATGCTCGCATGCTTCCTCTCTGTCTTTCTCTCTCTCTGCTGCAAGGTCTTCAGACTGTATCACTCTCTTTTTTTTTAAATGATCAATTGTGTTTATTGTGTTTCCTCTGTCCATGTCTCTACACAGACAGGCCGCGTCTGCTTCTGTCTGCTCTGTATAAACTGTTATCTGATATCTACTGCATGTCTGTCCACTCTAAAGAAGGATCTCTCCTCTGTTGTTTGCAGGTTTAAGGATGGACAGTATCTTATGTCGTACAGACTGTAAAGCCCTTTGAGACAATTTTTGAATTTGGGCTATACAAACATACTTTAAACTGAGATGTTTACAACTGGCAGTTTATACTGACAGGTAATAATTTAACATTTTCCTCTTGTCTTCTGTTTCATATAGGTTTGGCTTTGTGCTCTTGCCCACAGATATAATGTGATGTAATGTGTTAATTAGTAAGCTTTAGAGGTGCTGGTGTATTTTGTTACCTTCGAACGGAACCAGGCGTGGCTGTTTCTCCATTTTCTTTTGCTTTTTTTTTGCTCTTTTTGCTAAGCTAAGCTAACCAGCTGCTGCTCAATCTTCATATTTATCATACAGATATGAGAGTGCTATTTATATTCTCATTAAAGTTTCAGCAAAATAGTTTCCCAAAATTTTTGACTTTTTGCAATCTTGTTATTACCAAACAAATGATGACCAAAACTATAAAAATAGGAGTGGTAACAAACCTTAAAGGGTAACTTTGGGGGATCATTTTTGTTAGACACTTATTATAACAAGCACATTAGTGGTTGTACTTTGACAGGGCGCAATTGCCCACAAGGATTATGTTGAAGCCCTGTTTTACTGCTGCTGATTACAGCTCTCTCAGTCAATACTGGACCAATTAAATAAAAAGTAGTCCCAATTAGTCACATAGACACAAAAACATGGGAAAATATGGAACTTGCTCTTTAACGGTCCTTTAATTTCCTTTTTGTTTTAGCCCTGTCCACTTCAGTGATGTTAAACAATCATTTACATACATAAATTGTGTGAAAGGGTTAACATTTGCCAAGGGACTTCAGAAAGACTGAGGGGGATTGAGCAGGCAGCATGGAGGAGAGCAGTAGCTTGGGTCCCGAGTCCCAGGATTAGAGTCATGGGACTAGGCAGAGGCAGCACCATTACCTCTGAGTGGAAAGGCTCAAACCCAGTGACTTCTTCTCAGATCAGATGGAGAGAAAAAGACTCAGCGAGAGAAAGAAGCAGAGAAGGATGGAAGGAGGGGGTCGGCGTCCGAGAAGAGGATTGCAGAGTGCAGAGCAATTAAGTGTGGTAGGATGGGGAAGATGTGTTTTTATGGTCAGAGGGTGGTCTCGTGATCACTTTGAAGGAGTGTGTTCACAATTTCTACGGAGGGGTTACTGTAATGAGAATGATTGTGGTAATGGACGTCCATTTCTGGCTGAGGGGCCACTAAAATTAATTTGAATCCTTCTGCATCCATCTGATATGAGTCCCCAAAAAACCCATTCATAAATCCCTGTGTTATTCCAATGGGACTGTTATCAACTGAAGGTGCTGTAACTTTATCACTCAGCTCATGTCTGCAACCGAGCTCTTGAGCCATTAACCCCTTTAACTAGTCAATATGGCATTGGAAATATTTGATTTTTCTTTGCATGGACAAGAAGAAGACGAGGAAGTTAGGTGAGTGTGGATAATTGAGCAGTCTGCAGGCATGCACTTCAGAGATAAGTGAAAGAGTCAGAAACTGAGTGTGATGCTGAGTCGAGGGCCAGGCCCTTTATTTGATGGAGAAAAGAGGAAACGGGGGGAAAAAGGAGAGGAGGATGTCTCTGAGGAGGAGAGATATACAGCAGCGGAGCTAGGGACTCAGAGACAGAGAAGGGGAAAGATATGGATGGCAGGCTGCAATTACTGAGACTGAGGCTCCATGTGAACACAGCCAAGTGTGTGTGCGTGTATGTGTGTGTGAAACAGTATGTGAGAAAGAGAGAGGCACAGAGCGAGAGGGGGGGAGAGGAAGAAGGAGGATTGAGATCTCTGCCTGCCTGGGCCCCTGCTGACTCTCATACAGGCAGATCACAGGCTCATCATGTCAGCTCTGTTTGTGGAAATCCTCCCTCATCAAATGACAAATTTGCTACACGTTTACCTTTATCAGATCTGGGAAGAGAGGCAGAGGAGATGAGCGAGGGGAAGGGGATGTATGTGTGTGTGTGTTTGTGTGTGTCTGTGCATACGTGTGTGTGTAAGTGCCTCTCTCCGTCGCTGCTACCGTCGAGGGGCCAATTACTTGCTCCTCCGAGAGCAACTCTGCCATCCCAGGCCTTTCATTCAGCCTCCTGCCCTCCTCCTCAGAAACATCTGTCTCTGAATATGCAATGAACGTGCCAAAGAGAATACACCCACGTCCTGCACAAAGCTAATATTTGCTAACATCAAACCTGTCTGTTCTGCCTCTACTGCAGCGTATGCCGCTGGCGCTGGATGCCATCGGTGCTGCTGGGAACCTCTCCCCCTTCTGCTGTAAGATTACGGGCCTTGTTACTGACACCATGCCTCGCTGCTCTTCTCCTCCCGTCCTCCTCTCTGACTCCCCTTTGCCATCCTTCTCTTATCATCCAGACATCCACATCTTCTTCTTCTTCTTCTTCTTGTAACTCTTCTATTAAGGTTTAATTTACTAAATTAAATGACTTGGGCCTCATGAGATTTCTCTAATAAACATTAATATTGACCAAAGTTTAGCATGTCAGCTTAGGCTATCAAGGGATTTGTATGACTCGTGGATGCTGAGTACATTTAACCTGCCTTTACTTGCCTGTCCTAAACGGGAAAAAGTTCAGTATTTTGTGGTATTTTATTGGCTTAACTATCTACACTGAGGCGAAGCCTAAGATCAATAGAGAGATGTGGAGATGTGATTATATCTGTAGGTTTTTGTACTTGTGAAAAATTAGAGTATTTATAGGAGTTATATTCTGATCTCATCATAGCTTTTTTTCTCTTCCACTTTCATTTGTATACATTGGCTCAGCAGTTATTTATCTCATGTGTTAGTTTGTTTAACACAGACTGTTAATGAACTAGTTAATTTGCAGCGTCTGTCCCTGGATAGGTGTTTTCAGGTTAAAACAGCTAATCACAAGTTACATCAGATTCAGATTTCTGTGTGTATATGTATGTGTAGATGGTTTTGTATCCACTGACACATGTGCAAGAGGGTGTAGGAGTGTAAGTATGTAGGTATACGTGTGGGTGATGTGTATGGAGTCATTCAAAACTTATTCAATGTTTGTTGTTTCTTTGTTGTTTCACTTGTGTTTTGAGAGCTTAGACTTTTTAATTCTATAATTCACAACACAACAGACCATTGATAACACAACAAATAATAAGAATACATGAAGTCTGTTGAAGTCTTGGTTTCTGCATCATAATGTGTAAACAAACACTTCTTTCATTGTCCATGCCACCCCTCAACCAAACCACCTTCCACCCCATTTTTCACACAACCACTCCCATAGATGGGTAAAACACCATTAAAAGAGTACACTATCTGCATGATCGTTGATCTCACAATGGCCAGTTTAAAACAGAAATGTATGAGGTTGATTGTTTTTATGTAGTTTGTATGATGCTTTGGGAATATTGTTGTTACACATTCATGCCAATAAAGCTAATTTGAATTTGAATTTATTCCATGCATTCTTGTTCCTTGTCAAAAACTGGTGCCTACATTACCCACAATACAACTCGACCACCGAAAGTTCAGCAGGAGATTTAAGTGTGCTTTGTTAGTAGCTGGTAAAGTAGCCTTAAGCCACAAGGCCCAAACTGAGATGAGGAACCTGATAACCTTGCATCTTTCTAACTTCACACTCCCAGATTTGTTTTCAAATTTCTAGTCCCCAACCAAATTTCAGCCCAAATAACACTGACTCAAGTGACATCACTTGAGAAAATTTATCAGATTTCACACAGCTCCCTCTGAAGGCTTTATCACATATGCAGTAGCACTCCCCATGGGGGTTCCTCTTCCACTCTATACATGTAACTCACCATTGATAAAGTGATAGAAAATGTGGAGCATGTGAAGCATTCAAAACCTTGATTTTTAGAAGTAACTGTAGCTGTCTTGGCTTCCTCTTTGTGACCTTTAGTTTGCTTTTGGAGATTTTAAGAACACTTCATGAACGAGTAGGAGAATGAGATAGGAGAGAATAGCAACAGAGACACTCTCTCTACACTTAGTCTGTCTCTGCTGACTGATGAAGATTAAAGAGACAGAGACACACAGAGAGAAAGATTATAGGAGAGCGGAGATTGACTGCTAGAGAGAGAGAGAGAAAGGGTGAAAAGGGGAGGGAGGATAGAGAGAGAATGGGTGATTGCAGATGATCGGGGAGAGAGAGAGAGAAAGTGAGGGAGAGCATTTGCATAATGTCCTCCACCACAGTAAGTCCCTGAGGCTAGCCATGCTGGATAACAGAGGACCAATACTCTTAATTCAATCTCTTTATTTTTCTAATACTTTAGAAATTAATAATTCGTCCCCAATCCACCCCCAGCCACCCCCACTCGTCCGCAAACCACCGTGAGCGTCGAGCTGAGCTGCCTAAGTTTGTAACTTTAACCCAAGAAATTGATGTGAGCAGGCCTTGAGGCAGACCTGCTAATGAATGGATAGAGAGAGAAAGAAGAAAGTTAAAAGATGGTCTTTTATAAAGTAATTTAAGAAAATCCTGTTAGCTGGATCAAGTACAAGAGTATAATTTCTCAAAATGGGAAAAAGAGGAGCTTTCGCGCCTCTCCCGCACACTTAATAACAAAATTAAGGAGGTAAAAAGATAAAGAGAGGGAATCAATTAGGCCGGGCCTGGTAAACAGTGCTAAGAGGGTGGGATGGCCCATGGAGGTGGGATGATGGGTGCGATGTTCAAGTGCTCACACCCTCAGGCAGCTTAATTCTACACCACCTCCCACACTGACATCCTGATTGAGAAGTGGGCTTGGTGAGGCCAGAGGGGGAGGAAACTCAGGACAGGTAGACACACATCTCTGTCCATACCCCTGCTCTCATTGTCATGCTACATTCTGGTTCTTAAAAAGGAGAGAAAATTTGCCTATTCCCAAATGAATCTTGTACATTAGGCTATTTGTTTTTTTTACATGTAATATTGTGCTACTCACACTAAAACACATGCTATGATTTCTCTACTTGAGTTTGGTTGTTTCCCTTGCATTCCTACCCGCTCTAGAGTAGCCTTTATTTACTAGAGTGCTGGTCTTTCTTCCTCAGGTTCATGATGACACAATTGTTTACCAATGGCGCAGACATGGAAAGACACCCATCAAGTAGCCAGCCTGTTAACCAGGCACTAAACACACTGGAGATAAGAGGAGATTATCAGACTGTTATTGTTCCAAAGGGGAGTCCTCTGTCACAGAGACCTGGCTAGGCTCAGTCAGCCAGAGAGGAAGGAGAGATGGATGGATGGTACAGTATGCAGAGGTGGTGGTGGTGATTATCCCTCACTATCTCTACTTCAAGGTATGCCAAAGTATAACTTTGGCAGCGTCGCCAAATCGAATGACTAGAAATGAGAGACATTTGACATTTGTTTTAAAAATAACATCATAGTTATTAGAATATTTTAAGTGTGAACTGATGTGTTTGTGTAAATATGTGCAATGCAGGGGCTGTGCATTTAGTGCAATCTTTTATTGAATGACAATAATATTAATATACAGTTTTCTCCTTTAAGTTGCTTTGTTAAAATCATCTTTTTCTACACTGTCTGATAGTTTAATATATATAAATCATGTATCAATCAGCTGGTTCCAACACTTCATTTAGACTGTACAATATATTACCCTACAGTGTATTTCTTTAACATATCATACATATTTTTATGGCTGCACAATTTCATCAAATGCAAATACTGTAGATGTCTTGTACATACCTTTGTTCATCTTTCCCACAAATCAATCACCTGGCTGCTTGTTCTGAAATTAAAATTATATTGAAACTATATTATTTATAATTGTTGTGAGCAAATAATGTATTTTGTCACACTTTGCGTCTAGGTAATACAATCTGAGACGATACACTACTTTTAATTTGAATTCAAATAATCTTTTCTTTTTTGTAATAACAGAACAATGTAAGATGAAATTATGAGTAATATTAATTAATATAATCCTAAATTAAGTATTGGATATACTGTAATCAAACAACAGAAAAAAGTAATGTGATTTGTAATTTTGCATTTATATATATTCACTCCTCCTTTACTCCTTACTTTACTTCGTCTAAAATTACTCTATGTAATATAGTTGTCAATATAGTTAATTATTAGCAACATAAATTATCATAAAGTCTTTAAAAAATCGAAATATATTTGGATATTCAGTATTAGATAATTACGTATCATACCTTCTCCATCTCTGACTTTAATTTGTACCTTTACCTTACACTAAAATGTGACCCTTTTGACCTTTTATCTTTCACTTCTGTTCCACTTCCTCAGTAGATAAAAGCGAGGATGAATGGTCTCTGTGGGCATACCAAACACTGAGCATTATTTGATTCAAACTCCCCTGGGTATTATGACTGGGAAATAATTGTACGTATTTGTATTTGTTTCTTTTTCACTGTGGTGTGCTCTGGGTAATGCTTAATACCTTCTAGAGATTATACGGTAACTCCCAAACTCCCATGATTATAATTAAGCCTGACTTGGTTATAAAATGAGCAAATAGCAATTTAGTTTTGCATCGTGTGAGGGAGCATCTCTGTGTGTTCCTCCATGTTCCCGCATCTCCATACATCTTCACATTTCTGAATATTCTGAATATACTTGTGATTGTGCTTGAGAGTTTGAATATGCACGTGCATTGTATGTGTGACTGTGTGTCAGGGGGAAGTGCTGCAGAGGAAAGGCATGTATATATGTATATATATATATATATATATATATATACATACACACACACACACGAATGTTTGCTTAGGCATGGAAACTGCTATCATCCTTCTGGCAAAAAAAGAAAAAAAAACACAAACATTCCCCCATCCATTCTCTTTCTCCTCCTTATTCTCTATCCTGCACTCACTCTGTTCAGCTTTCTCCCTCTCTCTTTCTGTATCACTTACAAAGGCAGCCGTTTCCTCCAAAATGAGGCCACGTACGGAAGGTATGCAAATGAAATCATTGCTCGTGGATTAGAATGGGACACCATATACCCTAAATCATGATTGTCAATCATGGCTAGGGATTAAGGGATATGGGCTCACAGACCTAAAAAAGCAACATTTCCCCCCTCAGGCAGATCCCCATTGTGAGGAGCTCTGAGGAAGAGAGGTCTCCACAGGGGAGGAGAGCAACACTGGAGCACTAGTGCCCCCTTCTGTCTGATGTTCATCGCACCATTTCATCATCAAACACCAGGCAGTCTGAACAGAAATAGAGGCTGGCACACACAAGCCTATTCATTTACATTCACTGTAGCCGCAGGCAAAAAGCTTGATTAGACAAATGAACATGCTTTGGTGATGCAGTGTTTCATCTTCAGTGGAGGAGAGAGAGACCTCATTTGTTTCTCGGGTGTGTGTGCAGGCTTGGTTCAACATCAGTGGGTTAGGAGGGCCATAGGCCTTACAAACGTATAACAGATGTTTGTTTGCCCTGTGAGTGAATGTGTTTAACACTAGAGTCCCTTAACCATCAGAATCAATTATATTTTAACATGTGCCTTATACAGTTTGCTTTTTTATGTGTACCTCTGCCAATTTGACAGCCAGTGGTGTATAGTGAATAATTTTAAGCCTACATGCATTTATGTTATGTAAAAAAATAAATAAATAAAATGCACTTTTGCCCTTTTAATTATTCTGAATTCTACTAATGCTACTACAACTACTATTAAAACTACCATTAATAATGATGGTCAAACATATTAATAATAATAACAAATAGTACATAGAAATAATTATAATTACAGCTGAACAAATAGACTTAATTTTAAGTAAATCAGGTCTCCTACTTCATATTTCGGAAGCAGAGCAGCTCCTCACACAGAGACATGTTTAGTGGATTGTGTGTGCAGACCCTGGAGCCCTCAGCTAGAGTGCCAGTCTGTTCCTGTGGAGCAGTCAACCAGACGAACCCAGCCAAGAGAGAGCAAGGCACAGGCACCGGGCCAGGAAATAGCACTGGAAAACACTCCACCATGGCAGAGAATTAATAGTGTTCTTATGGGAGAAAAAGCGTGGGGGAGGATGGGGGGAAAAAAAGGACAAGCACTAGTTTAGCATCATCAAAAAGGATGGTTCTGTATGACTGCAGGAATCAGGGGAGAGTTTCATTAGGCCCATCAGACTAGACCTTGATAATGAGAAAAGTGAGCAAAGGAGAGTTGGCACCGTTCACATCCTGCACAGTGCAGCTCCCGGCTGCCCAAGACTGAAGGTGGTGCGGCACCTGTGCCGTTTTGGCCCCGGCATCGTATGGGCACGAGGTCAAGGCCAGGGCAACATCTGCATCACATCAGAGGGCCTGGCTGTGTGCCCACATCATGAAAGGCTCTGACAGAAAAATCCTAAAGAATAGGTTTTTAAAAGTACCACAAATGCTTTCTAAGGATACCCAGTTTATACACTATTCTCAACTGTTAGTTATTTTCATGATTAATACTCTGACCTTTCTTGTAGTTAAACTGGATACTCAGCAAATATTTGACACAGATCACATCTGTTGCATGATCTATAAATGCAGAACGTTGCTGTATTTGAAAATAGTACAAAAAAAGGACATTTACCCGTATATCTGTATAAGGGCAGCACGCTCTGCAGTGTATCTAGTCACAATTACCTGACTAATTTTAACAGGGGGATCCTTAATACCGTCCCTGTCTGTCTGCTACAGCTAGACCACCTGAGTCATCTTTCCGATGGCAGTAAAATAAACTACCGAAATTGATACAAGCCGCCAGCACACTAAAGAGCAAATCATTATGCATCATTAGGTGAAGATTTAGTTTAAACGTGTTTAGCAGGAATTAAGCAAAGCTGTTGTTGACATGGATTGACTGCTGTAATGCTTTATTGTCAGTGCTCCAGGAGGTAGAGGGAGGGCCGGCGTAGTTGGGGTAGCAGCAATGCGCCGAAAGCAAGGATTTATGGGATGTTGGAGGACTAGCCGGGTGTGCAGAAACAGTGGAAAAAACGCATAGTATGGTCGATGATTTGGCAGAGGAGACAAATGGAGGGAGATGCATGAAGAGGGGGAATGAGGGAGTGAGGGTATCTGTGGTCAGTGGAAAAGAGGATTCAGTTGCAGTTTGAATCTTAACTTGAACATGGATGTGTAAGTGTTTGTACAGACCCAGGATGTCTGAATGTGCACGAGAAGGTCCCTTAAACCGAAAGATGAAATTATTTGCACATGACCTCACTGTAGCATAAAAATTGTGTTAAAAACGTAGCTTTCAAAATTGCATTTACTCTAGTAATTTTTAGATCAACATCTTGAAATCTTAACTTCCAGAATCCACCTGTTTTATAAATTACAATACAGTAGTACTTTCCTGTTTAAGGTTTTAAAAAGGTCCTGCACAGAGCAAAGAGCATCACATTGAAGATTAATACTTTACATAGCCTATTGTTAGGAGTAATTACACAGGTACCAATTGAGGGCTAATCATTACTGTGATATTAGAAAGGTTTCCAAGTATCTGAATGACTGAAGGAAATAAACTGAAGGTGCTTATAGAGTGTTGAGTGGGCTTTATGGAAAGATATGGATAAGTAAAACTCCTGCAGCAGAAGATGAAGAATCAAAGGTGGAACATGAACAACTTGCCTGTGGTCAGTTCAACTGCCGATACGTTTCCCTGGCCTGACCGCCCCTGTGTTTGCATGTGTTGGCGTCTTCACGTGTCTGAATGTGTATGCAAGAGCTGCTCAAACCGACGAGTAAGAGAGGACAGTCTTATCCAGCTCTCCAGTGTTGACAGTATTACTAATCCCCTCCACCTGCTCAAACAGCCACCCCAAAAAACACACCCCTCCCACTCTTCCATGTGCCTGTGCTGGGAGTCCCTGGGGCCAGACTGTGCCTCTGCCTTCGTCTCCACACCAGTTATCGTCCCTGGCCTGGCTCCGCTCCCCCAACCCCTTCCCGCGCCGCACACATTAATCGCTGCAAAAACAAATAGTTTTCAAATGTTTGGAAAAGACCCACTGTTTGCATCAGGGCCTAACAAAATAATTTTTACAAGCTATCCAGTTGTGATTAGGGCTGAGAGAATTGAATTTATGTGGCATTGATAATATTAATATTAGCCTAATTAATTATGTTGTTTGAACTTGCACAGCACTGTGTGTACCTTCTACACAACACTAACCAGCCGGAGCTGGAACCAAGCTCTCAGGCGTCTCTATCTCCCCAGCTCTCCCCCAGTCCATGACTACTGCACACAATTCATCAACTCGTAGATATCTAATCCCCTCTGGCTCTGCTCACTTCCTGAAGTCTAAGAAAGAACTTTACTCTGGTGGCAAGAATTCCCATGAATACTTGATGACTTCTATAGAAAGGAAGACTGTTTCATCTCACTTTGAAAGTGACATTCGCGGAGAGAACTTGCCTAACTTTGTATTCACAGCTCCCCATTTATGAAGGATATTCAGAAGAGGGATGGAAATAAAATGCAACATCTTTTTAATGAGTCACTAATTAAGGTAAACAGCAGTACAGTGGGAGCAGCTTTTCGTAGGAGACATTTTCAGGCATCAGGGAAATTATCTGCCTTCTTTTTTAGTGCAGAAAACAGTGACTGAGAACCTCACATAAGCCGTGTGAAGAAGTCCCCTTTAGTTTGTTTCCTTAATCAGCGGGGGTCAACATTTCAATGTCCCCTGACCCAGAAACACTGCAAATCCAGCCAATAATGTCTTTGGACTGTGTGCACCGCTGGATGAGCGAGTGTTGATCTGTGCAATTACAGTGACACATACTCAATGACCCATCACACCAGTCATCTGTGCATAAGGGACCACCCAAACCTCCACAGAGGTTCTCAGACCTGTTTATACTTCAGATCACACTTCTCTGCGATGGCCTCTCGACCTCTACTTTGTGATCGGAGGGTAAAGGTTAGAGAGGTGGTCATGTGTCTCTCTTAGCCAGACAGAGATCTATCTCATGCTTGGTTGGGGCTGCCTCTGCCGGCTCCCCTATAGTTCATTACAAAGGGTAGCTGTTCCCAACACACAGTGCTACTGCAGGCCTGATGTCTGACTTTACAGTGTGATTGTAGATGTCTCCCTTTATAGCAGCTTTGGGGTCTATTCCCGTGCACAAGTGCAGCCGCAGGATTTATATATTTGGCACAATCAAAATAAAAGTTTCTTTTTCACATAAGCACAGAAATCCATGTTGTCCATTTACTTATAATATGTCAGACATTTTAGCAACATGGGTTGGAGGTGGATTAGTATTTAAAAACAAATTAAATCATAAGTCAACAGACATTTAAGTTTCTTCAGCTTGGAGAAATAAACAATGAAAAAAAACCCCGGTAAAATGCACATTTCTGACATCCGGGGAGCAGTGGCACAAAGCAATCCCAGTAAAGTCTGTACGCTGGGGCCAGGCCAAAGCACTCTCTGAAGCAGGGATGGGTATCTCCAAGGTGCATTATCTCATCAAAGCATGGGTTACTGGACAGAGGGCGGCGAGGTGTTCAATCATTAACTGAAGTGTCGGCCCAGTCTGGCTGAACGGTAGTCCACTCTGAGCTGGACGAAGGCGTGCAGGAGGTTTCGCTCCAGATTGGTGAGCTGCTCGCCTGAGCAGACCTGCTTTAGGTTGTCAGGGGCAACGACCAGGAGGTTGCAGAGGGCGTGGAGTGTGTCGAAGAGCTGCAGAACCAGAGGGACCTGGAGGGACAGACAGATACGCAAACTATTATATCTTGTAAACTACAGCATATACACAAAGTTAATCCCTGGATACATGCAGGGTTGTTAGGACAAATTCTTCAAAAGATAAATCACAGATTTCATTGTATCGTGACTTAGTAGGTACACTCAATGTGAAAACATAAAAACACACTGTCATATCTAATACATCTCTATAGCCATAGTGCATGAAAAACACACTTGATCTCCTCCTCCTTTCCTGTATTTACTTGTATGCAGTCCTGATATGATTGGTCAAAAGTTAATCAACAGAAGATTTAGCATATCAACCATTTAAAGTAATTTTAATAGCTGTATGTCACAAAATAAGCAACAACTTAAGACATTTTATAGACTTTAGCATTAAAAAAAGATTTGATCAATTCATCAATGATGAAACTAGTCAATGCTTGCAGCCCCTATTGTTTCTGCTGGATGCATAAAAGTACCAAAGAATTACAGCATTCACCTGAATTGACCGAACGAGTTTATGTAATAAACACTGGTAGAGTCTTTGTGGAAAGAGCCATGTTTTGCCCTGTGACCAGAGTATCCTGGACCTATGCCCCCCTGCTCACCCTGAAGTCCTTGGCGCACCGTCGGTATTCAGCCACGTCGCAGATGGCCAGCATGCCTCCCATTGAGCTGTAGCTGTACTGCTGTAGGTGCTCATGGATGAGCCGGTGGAAACGAACGCCCAACTCCGTCAGCACTGTGTCCACATTTTTCCCATCCATGGACTTCCGCACGTGTTCCACCTGCCGACTGACGTAGGCGCATACTTTGGAGCAGGCCTGCCAGGCGGGGAGACGCAAAGAGGAACATGAAAAAAATTAAAAGGTCTAAGAGATTTGCATTTGTTTTGTTTTGCCATTGAGCAGAGGCCCTGTTTCTCTTACTGTGGTGTACTGGATCATGACGTTGTTCTCGTCTTCAGGCCTGAAATCAGTCTTCTTCTGCTCCGTTGCTAAGATGTGCTTCATTTGCCCCACCATGCAGTTTATTGTTCTGTGTGTAGCATGAAATACATTGAAAAGATCATTCATTTCTGGGTTTTTCTTTGCACATATGAAACACATTGCATGTAAGAGCAGGTTGTGGTCACACTGACCTGTCGATTCCTGTGTCCAGTTTCACTTCCATCTGTTCAATCACTTCTTTCTTCTTGTGCAGGCACTCGGCCAACTTTGGAGATGAGCTGGAGACATAGATTGTAAAAAGGTTAAATGAGAGCTGTGCCTTTTTTAAAAAGTTATGTGCTAATGAGAGGCAGTAGCAATAATATGGTGAGATATATATCTATATCTATATCTCTATATATCTCTATATATCTCTCTCTATATATATATATATATATATATATAAAAAACTGACCTTATTAGAGGCATGAGCTGGTCATTAAACTGCTTGTCAAACAAGTGGAAGATAGAGTTTGCCTGTTGAACCACATCCAGGAAGTACAGGTTGGCATTCTTGGCATCTGATGAGGGAATCGCTGTAGATCGAAGAGATAGAGAGTAAGTCTAGCCAATAAACCAAAAAAGAATAAATCAATATGATATAATATGATTCAGGGCAGAAAACCACTGTTATCTGACATACGGCTCAAACCACAAAACTACAACAGCAATGTCGACCATCGTTAGGAGAAAGTAATCAAATTATGGAGACATCATTGTTGCATTTCTTTGGGAGATGAATACACGTTCAGTTCCACTGTACCTGTCTGAAAACAATAAGCTACCTCCTGCATTCAGCCACATACAATATACAAAGAAAAGCCACAGAGGCACAACCTGCTTTGCTTCAAGGTAACTTGGAGATTCTCTTCTTTTTGTTAACGGTCATAAAATGTGATGGTTATATCACTGAATGGTATTCATACCAAGAAACCTCATCTGGTCTCTGACAAAGTAAAAGGCTATCAACTGTAGAGGGCGCATGTAACTTAATCTAAATTGTAGTATTTATGAAGTATCTATGGTTGAATGTTGTCCTTCAGGTATCAAGGGCAAAACAGCTGTGATGTCACATGTTTTAAACCACATGGTGTATGTTCACGTTCATGTTTTAAGACCAAAAAGTCACACAGGCTTAGGCTTTGGCATTTGAAAGGATCCCCCACATTAATTTAAAGAAAATATTTTGCTGTATATATTTACCACTGACCCAGTCTATTAATTCCCAGTTGTCCATTATGTGTTTATGTAAAACATGATAACTTGCTGTAGTATTAATAAACTTGCAATGGAGATGATTGCTGTTATCTACCAATTTGTCAGCTGTTTGATTGAAAATGTTTCCTTTATAGAGTTGACAAGTACCTGAATGCACTGTCAGTTTTAGTCTTTATGACTCTGGACTGTCTCATCTAGGGAAGAGGCCTTTGGATCGGACACGCCCTTGTGGCCTGCATCCCTCAAAGAGTCCAGTCACTGATTTGGGACACAGCTACAGTGCGGCACCAGTTTTTACGCAGCGTGATTCAGTGTGGATTTAACTCCTTAAGAGGGGGTCAAATTAACACACAGAAAGTACAGATAATGGTTTAACGAGCTGAATTGTATGTACCTGAGAGGCCAATCTCTAGGGCGTAGTCGATGTGTTCCACACAGAGATGTTCAACCAGCAAGAGGAAGATGGAGAACGCGTTCTTGGGCAGGTCCGAAGGATCTGAAAGCTGTGTCGCCCCAAAGAGAACAAAAAGAAATACATTTAACAATTTTAGTCCAGCAGGGTTTTCTCTTTAAATACGGCTTTTCTAAAAAAAAAAGCGGGGGAAATTATTTTTAATGGCCTCACCCTGTGGCATCTCTCAAAGGCATGACGCGTCTCCTGCAGCAAGTTCACCACTAGCTCTGGGGACAGAAAGGTCTCCCCATGGGTGTCAATGATAGGGCCAAGGGAGAGGTTGGTGCGCTGTCTGATCCGCTCCTTCAGTTCTTGGATACTGTAGAAAGACAGAGATTGTGATTATTTTGTTATACTGTATCCTTTTGTAAAATACATTCTAAGCCTAACCCTTATAAATAACGTAAAGGTAGTGGCAACGTAAAAAAGTAAAAGTAAGATCCTGCCAAATCTGACCTGCCAGTGCCAATTGGGCGTTTCTGGTGATTCTTGGAGTCATAGTAGCGCTGCAGAATCATGGCACCACGAGTGCGAAGATATTCCCTCTCCATGTCAATGTAGCTTTCCAGGTATGAGGAGAAGATGCTCTTTATCAGCTTGGACAGGAAAGTGTGCTTATCTGAGCCCAGGTTGAACTCCGTCAGCTTTGTGGCCAATGCTGTGGTCCTTTTAAGTGCAGAAAAATGTAAGCTGTTAAGCAGTTACTTTGTAGACAGGAAGCGAATCAAAAAATGTGAACAAGTGAAATACCTGGTGTAAAGGTCATAGAGGTTCTTGAGATACTGTTCTACATCTGAGTGTCGAGTCTCGTCAAGTTTTTCCTTAACGTGGGCCTGCAGACGCAAAGGTATCACATTTAACCTGACGAATAAGATGTCAAAATGAAATGAAACAAATTAACTGAAATAATAGAAATACCTGTAATTTATTTTCAAAGATGTTCTGGATGAGTTTGGCCATAACAGTCTCTGGGCTGCTGAAGACCTCGCCCACCTGCTTGTTGACCCTCTGGCAGAGGACAGCAGTGTCCTCAAACACATCATTTCTCAGGTAGGCCCCCTAGGGAGGCAAATAAAGGGTTAACCCGAAGTCTTTGGATATTACTGTCAACAAAAACGTGGACTAGTATGTCTAAGAGGAATACCCACTTCCTGACACTGCTTGATGTAGACATCCACACAGTGTGCATAGCCCTAGTACAAAACAAAAAAAGGAGTTACTTTTCTGTAAGATTACATCACTGACATGCAGCAACCTTTGAAAACATTTATATTAGAACAGCATATAATGTATCAAGCAAGACTAATGGCTAGATTGAATGTGGCCTGGAAATCAAATGTACACAAATATGATTTTTTTTTCACCTTGAAATGTAATAGAACCGCTGCCACTTCCCGCATACGTCCAATCTCACCCCTGCGCTGGGCAGCAGTGAACTCCTGGATTAACTGCCGCTCTAGGTCATGGTACTTACCTGGGTAAAATTGCAAACAAACAAAGACACATAAAATAATCACTTGAAGCTAACTTCAAACATATTTGGAATGGGGACTGTTTAGCAGAGACAGTACAGTAGATGATGAGTTTTCCCAAACTTACTTGCAATTTTTGCCTTGACATCTGCAAATCTGTCAGAGGAAATAATAATTAATCTTCAAGGAGACCATTAAAAATTATATCCCACTATATATATTAAAAAAAAGTAAATGTGTGTTTAATTTCTAGAAACATATTATGATACTGAAATAAAATGCTTTAATACCTCATGCATTGGGCTTACACTGTGAGGAAAAGTCTACATCACTAATACGCCCCCTTCCCCTTGTTTGACAATGTTCTTGTCTAAAGCTGCCTCCAGGATGCCTGACTCACCTGTCGAATGGCAGCTCCTGGGCAATGAGATGCAGCTTCTGAATTATATCAGCAGCCTCCTTAATCTGAAGGAAAGAGAGAGAGAGAAAGAGTGAGTGTGTGTGTGAGAGAGAGAGAGAGAGAGAGAGAGAGAGAGAGAGAGAGAGAGACAGAGAGTCAGGTGAGGCAAAAAAAGAGAGAGAGCATGACAGGACCATGAGAGGTGGACATCCAGACAGAGAGGTGGGGGGCCGCCGGCAGTGTCTCCACTTGGGGGATCATCATTTTAGAGCAGCCCTCCTCCACCTCCCCATGTTGAACAAGGAGCTGATAACAGACAGGCTGCGCTCACCTGGGCATCGGCAGCAGCAACAGCAGCAGTCCTGACTTAGCAGCACATCCAACTCTTTATTGGCATGCCTTTTCTGAATGGGCTGTAATCCCACAGGAGTCTAAATCGCCTTCAATAATCTGTCCGGCCAGGGATATCTGTCTAAAAAAAGGGGGCCCTGTCGAGAACCCCCCTCCCCCCGCCCCCCTGACATACACACTGGCTGAAAAAGCCCCAGACCTACGAAAGGCCCGCCGTCCGCAACTCCTCTGTTCCCGCAGATGCCTGCCTCAGCTAACATCATTACTCTGCTCCCGTGAGGAGGATCCAGCCTTTCTGCTCGGCGAAGGTTTTCTAAGTATCTGTCCCCCAGCTAAGATTAGCTAAATCCCATGTAAGTAATGTAGCCGTCTCCCTGCAGTCAGGGTTTAGCAGCACTTGTCTCCACGCTGGCGGCCCAGCCCTCCCTTTCAGAAGGATTAGCAAAGCCATCCCCCATCAGCTATTCACTTGCAGCTTTCCTCTTTCCCCTTCGTCTGGAGGTATGCTCAGGAATAGGAATCTGGCCAGATATTTCTGCATGCCTCTCCGGAAAAATAGCTCCATCTCCAGTTCTCGTCTCTAGGATTGACCCCCAGACTCACTGCTCCGCATCCATTAATGATGTTGCTACTAACAGGAATTAATCTAAAGCATCCCAATCTCTCTACTGTCACTTACAAAACTGTGAAATCAAACTTTCAGGGGTCACTCGTCTAACGTCAACATGGGATCTGTGTAGGCAGGAACTTACTAAAAGTGAGCATCTCATCTCATCCACCGTGTGGATAGCATGCATGTTATCACCGCCCTTACATGTACCATAATGCCACAAGCTCTTTGCTGCTGTAATGCGACACAAAGCTGAGGACCAACCAAATACTTGCTCCCAGACAACCTTCTGTAAATGCAATTAGGGTTGACATGAGCATGTTGACATCCATGCTAGTCAATCAGCCAGCTATTGTCAGAGAGGAAATGACAGTTCATTAATCCAAATTAGACGAGGGATCCGACTAAAGGGATAAACTTGACAAATTAATATGGACGGTTTACCTTATAATCCTGTTCATTCTCACCTCCAGCAGTATCATAGCAGGGGTCCACGTCAATAGTCACATACACACACACATGCACACACACAAACACCTCCACTGAAGTGAAAGGAAGGAACACACACAGCATACTCACCTTCTCTGGGTTGTTGAAGACATCACTGCGTAGGTCTCCATCCAAGAACTCATTGAAGTAAGTCATCAGACGCTGAGCTTCCACGGCCCTCTGCCGAGGTGTGTTCACCCCCTCCAGTTGGTCGCCAAGGTGACAAACCTTGGTTGCCACATAGCTGATGTGCTCATCAAGCTCCTGGAAATGCTGAAAGGCCACCTGGATTGACAAAGAACAGAGGGGAATTTAAATAAAAGATAGTCATACTGTAATGTGAAAAAATGAATGCTCAAAGACATTAAGGTGGGTGTCATTCTTTACTTGGCCATTCAACACACCTGGTTGCTTCTCTGCAAGTCTTGCACTTTGTGGGCAAATTCCTTGGCCTCACGATGACACTGGTGTTCAAGTTTCTCCACCCGCCGCTGGATCTTCTCATCCAATTGCTTCAGCTCTTCTATGTGGTTCTCAAATTCTTCCAACAGCCTATCACAGAGGAAAGAGACAATGTAGATCCAGAGCTTCACAGTGGTCTAATCAGCATACAGTAGATCCTCAACTAACTACAGGTAAAACACACACAAAAAAGCACTTTAACTCTGGAGGAGTAATTGTGGACCACAAGGTTAAATCTGTCCCACTGACCTCACAGTTATAGTTACAGTTAGTTACAGAATAGTGCCAGATGCTTAATTCCTGGGTCCCCAGACTTAAGGAGCTCTGAAAACTAGCAACTTCGTCAGCTGCATTTTAAGTGCCATCAGGACTGTAGAGCAAATGTTCTAAGTCAGCACCACATTTCACAGAGTAGGAAACATCCCAAAATGATGAGTGTATAATCTCTTGACTAATTCCCTCAGCACTGGCTACAGCTTAAAGACATCTCCCATCCCTTCCCAATAGACACTCATTCCCTGGCTGGTGACTCACAGTATGGTGGCCTCCACAGATATGTTGTCTCTGACTCCTCGCTAAGAGCTTCCGAGGAGGTGGTGGCAACAGTTTTGTGGAGGAAGTAGATAAGGCAGGATGGATCCACAGTACAGTTAAACTGTTATGGCATTTTTGCTTACGAGAAAGAACTTGGTCCCCCGAGTGTAAACATAACAACAAGCAGTGAAAATGCCATGGACAAAAATCTTAAGTATAGATGTGTCCCATTTTTCTCTGAACCAACCATCAAAAAGCACTACATTAGCATAGAAGACACCAAGATGAGGTTTAGTAAGTGCAGGAGGACTTTACTCTGTTTCACTCTGAGTACTTAAAGTTGATACTGACAGCTGTAAATAAAGAAATCCTAATTTATTATAAACACACCGACTTTCAACTTAAAAACACATCTAATTATATTCAAGTATTATTTTTGGAAAGCTGAAACCAACTAACCCCCTTAGAAATGAGAACAAGCAAGTTATAATGTGAATGGAGATAAAAGGAGAGAAAATAGAGGTATTGTCTGGTGTACCGCCAGACAGATTATTTAAGACTTGACCTGATAGAGGAAAAATATCTTAAGGTGAAAATTTGAAAGGATGAAGCATAAATTACATCGCAGCATTGGCCAGGAGGACAGTATTAAGTCATACCAAGAGAAAGCATCTATGATCATATTGAGATGATCAGCTTTGGTACACTGTCAACAGAATGGGGTTTATTTATTTCTGGAGCTGTATTACTTGCAATAGTGGAAAAATAGTCCCAATAGGGCAACACTGGTGCGTTGTTTATAAATGAATATGAGACCGCAACTACATATATTTAGAAACCCGGTGACGCATTGGCAACGATATTGTGCCAAAAGTCAAAGTTAAAAACTGGAGTGTGATATTGTACTAAGTTACTGCTTCATGTTCAGAAAGAAAGGAAGATGTGTAACGTTACGGTAAACGTGAAATGACAAGAGCCTACTGCACCTTTTGGGGTCAAATGCCTCAGCTCCTCCTTTGGAGCCTCCTCCAGGTGTCCTCCATGCCAACCTTTCAATGTACTCATCTGCATCAAAGGGCTCCTAAAGGGGAGGGGAAATCATGAGTGTACTGATAATTAACGCACACAAAAACACCAGCTAAAAACGCAACAAGAGCAGACGCATACGTTTTATAACGTTTTACGGCACACTAAAGTCAATCCCATGTATGTTTCCCCGAATAACACAGCTAAACTTTATTTGTTACCTTTTATTTCTAGCTTACGACATAAACAAACATATTCCCAGCCGTGTGAATCATTACTTGTTCTCTAGTATTACACGCTCAGGGTGAATGAAGACATGGTAATGGTTGTTAGCACCCTAGCTAACCTGATAGCTAACACAGCTCTCCGCTGCAGAAGTCATTTTACCTCGAACAGCTGAGCAGCTGTCGCCATGTTCAACATTCAGCTGGCGGCGGAGTGAAACGTAGTTTAGAGGAAGGGGTTCAGACTCGGCAATACCGCCGACTTCCACATGGATTTCGTACAGTTTTTCCTTCTGTTGACAGCTAGCTGGTTAGCAATCCAGTTTCCTGTATGGGTGGAGAAGGGTGGGGACAGCTGCTCGCAAGTGCGCAAGCGCATATGTTGGCTGATTGGTGGTTATTGTCACGTGAAACAACAGCAGGAAGTGACTCGTTGCGGTACATACATACATACAGTGAGTAACATTTGAGTTCAGCAACAGCACGATATAATGCAAACATCCACATTGAAGTCAGAGAATAGTCTGTAAATTGAGGGGTTCAGAGCAGCCGGACAAATGAGTGTGCGTGCTTTGTGGATTATTTCTCACGAGAAGGGAGAACATGTGTCAACCCGCTTTTCAAGGTATGTGTCTGAGTTGGGATTCCTCTTATATTCCACTTCCTGTTTATAATATTCTCTGCTGTCACACTGCATGCAGTCTACAGTGTTTTGTAATGTCTTGTGTGTTACCCACACAGGAGGTATGCTACTGTGGAGCACCGTGCAAAGAACCTGGCGGGTTCCTCTTATGTAGCAGTCCCAGAAGACAACGCTGTGCTGCAGCTACTGCTCACAGAGCTGGGGCTTTCAGATTCAGAAAAGTCTTATGTAGCTCTCAGAGATGACTGCCTTCATCGTCAGCGATCACCAGCCCTGGAGCTGCGTGTGGACGGTCAAGGAAAGGGAACACTTTGGCCAGTGTTGGCCATCTCGCAAGGGCCTCTTATCCTGGCTTGCCTACCTTTAGTGGATGCCCCTGCTGAACCTCGGCCACCCCTTGCCAGCCTGCTGTCTGTCTCCCAAGGCCTCACACTCCTGGCAGGTCTGCAGACTTTTCTCATCGGCGCTGGGAGTAAGCCTGATAGCGAAGGGCTGGCTTCTCGCATGGCGATGCTGCCATCTGTACTCCTGCAGGTTTGTCCACTTGGCACGCCCCTGGATGTGCCACTCCAGGGGGCACCTGCTACACCCACGGTGCCCAATCCTGCTGGCAACCAGAAGCAGCCAGCCTGGAAGATGGGGCTCCACCGCGGTCGAGCTGTGGTGAATGTAGCACTGACAGAAACAGTACGCTCCATGCAGTATGGTAACAGGAGCAGACAGGACCTGTGGGATGTTTTTGGCAATGTGACATGCAAAGTAAGTGCACGGTGAAAAGGAAAGCAAGTAAATTTATAACTTATTGCCTATTGACATTATTTTTTTTTTTTTCCTTCTGTCATTAGTGTGAAGTGGAAGGGGTGCTCCCAAATGTGACAGTGACCCTCACACTGCCACCAAATGGTTCTCCACTACAGGACATCCTGGTCCATCCTTGTGTCACCTCACTGGATTCTAGTATCCTGACTGCGAGTAGCGTGGATAGCTGGGATGGCTCTGCTTTCTCTGGGCCATATAAGTTCCCCTTCTCTCCTCCTCTGGAGCCTTTCAGACTATGCAGCTATACATCTCAAGTATAAAACATATATACATACTAACATACTCCTCACACTTTAGTGTTATTTGTCTGAAGTGATACTTATAATTCTTCATTAGGTCCCTGTTCCCCCTATCCTCGGTTCATATCAACTGAAGGAACATGACAACCAGCTGTGTGTGTCAGTAACCCTCAAACTTCACGAGAGTGTGAAAAACAGCTTTGAGTACTGTGAAGCACACCTTCCATTCTTCAACAGGTAAGCAGCACAAGAGGAAGTAATCTTTTAGATCTGAGCACTTGCCAGCATTTGTTTCCTGTAGAGCAAAGAGGTTTAAAGTCTCACAGTTCATGCCATCTTTGAGGGTAAAATGTCATCCTGATGTCCAGACAGAACTCATTTTAGTTTTAGTGATTACAAGATTAAGAAACGATCTCCTTATGACAAACTAAATACATGAAGTCACTTAAGATGCCATTCTGTTTAGAGCCTAAGAACAGCAATTTATAGATACAATAGTTGGATAATCAACATATAAAATTTTCAAGTAGGTTAAAATAATCTTACTACTGAAGCACACATTTCCTAGCTATGCTGTCAAAATGATGAAATAAATTCCAGCTGGCAATCAAATAAAAACATCAGTGACTTTTTAAAAAAAACTGTTGAAATTGTAAACACTATTAGTTTAAACACCAGTTATTACATACTATTTTATACTAGTGATGTATTATTAATTTTGTCTATTGCTGAAAATACTTTATTCCATAATTTATAAAATTTTTTTATCGTTTCTCAGACTGGCCTTTGTTATGTGGAACAAGACTTTACTGTATCCTTATTTAACCTGCACAATGCTCTTTGCACAACACCTGCACTGATCTCATCACGTTGCACTAAATAACTCATCTTAGCTGAATAATTTAGTCCTCCAACAGCCAACTAAACCTAGTAACCTAATCCACATCTCAACTCCGTCATGTGAAACCATGTGATAAAATATTACTGTCAGTATATCCCAGAGATGTTGTAAACATCTATTTTACTAGATGATTCTGCAATCTAGTTCTTACAGTACGTTGACTCTGTGAGTTTTCTTGCAGAGTGTCATTTTTTTTTAAAAATGATTCAGTCTAGATAAACAGCTCTCCTGTGTCATATCTGTTTTCATTAGTTGCCTGTGTGTTGATATCTGTGTTTAAAGTCAGTATGTTTGCACTAACATGTGCATGGGCTCTGCATCTTGTGCAGGGATCAGATGGGAGTTGTGGATGTGAAGGTGAGCTCTGGACAACTGGATGTCTCAAAGGAGAAGAACCTGCTGGTCTGGGGCCTGGGTAAGCACTGTGCTCCTGAGCAATGTCAAATCTCTTCTACTGCAGCTGTGTATTTAAAAAAGAAACTAATGAGAAATTTTCCCTTCAATGATAATTAGGACAAAAGTTCCCTAAATCTCGTGAGGTCACAATGGAAGGAAAGATCAGCTTTTCTGGACCGACACCAGGACCCACTGACCCCCTCTGCACCGAACTTACAGCCTATATCAAAGTAAGTTTATATGTGGGGTGATAATCAGAATCCTGTTACAGTCAAAGCTTTGCTCATTTACAGCTACTGCATGTTGCAGCATTTTTTTCAACAAATCATTTCTAATAGTAAAAGGGCTGTACTGATATATAATCACTAGGTTGTAAAGTAATGAACTCTTCTACTGTTATCTTCACAGTTGTATTTCAAAGTGCCTGACATGACGCTGTCTGGTTGCTGTGTGGATCCACATTCAGTGCAGGTTTATTCCTCTGCCAAACCACGGATTGTAACATGTAAGCTTACAGTAGTTTGTGTATTAAAACTTTTGCTGCCTAGGGCTACACATTTTCTGAAATTGAACAAATGGTCTGTCTTATTTTCAGCCCGAGAACTTCTGTCCAAAGAGTACTTCATATGGAATTCAACAGGAACTGCTCCGGTTTCCTCTGGGCAGATGATGCTGTAGCATGGTTGCATTGAGAGCTGCTTGGTGGAAAGGAGCACAGTTCATATGTAAAGTGAACATAACAGGACTGAAGACCCTGTTAGAAGCATATACAGTGATTAGGACTGGCTGATGATAGAAAATGAGCTGACAAATAATAGAAAATGCAAATGGCAGTGAAAACAATTAGTAGATTTTACATGTTATCTAACATTTACATGTAAAAGACTAAATCATTTTGCTTTCATCAGCACAGTTCACAATGTGCAAACTCTGACTGGCAGAAGTATTGATTTTGTTGATGGATAGACAATTAAAACAAAGGACTCGTCCCTGTAGTCCAGCTTCCTTTATCTTCCGACCTTCAACCCTCCCTCAGAATTATCCCATTGCAGACACAAGGGCCACCCCTCGCTCTGACAGTCCCACTTCAGTGACTCTCCATCAGCCGGATAATTAGCAGCTGGGTCCTTGTCATCAGCTGTTGGGGCCCTGGAGGAGAGGGGCGGCCGGGCAGTGAAAGGCCAGGCTGCTCGGGCCAGTGTCTTGGCTACAAAAGGCTCTTCTTTTAGAGCTGGCAGGAGTCCTTGCCCCCTCCACCTATCACTCCCCCACCCCTTTTGACTCCATCCCCGCCCTGTCAACTACTGGCTAGTTCAAACACACAACCTCTCCAACCAGTCAGTGATTGAGCGCTGACCCTGTGGCCCTCTGAGACTTTAAAGCACTCTGTCCAATTCAGCAAGCAGGAGCTGCCTAATTGGAGAAAAAGTCACAAGGATGGAAATGGTAGCGCTGCATAGGTGATTTAACTCAATTAATGTGGTTCTTTAATTATGTGATTTAATTTTTTATTGTTCTAACACATGTGTCAAGGTACACCACCTTTTACAATCGGTACTTAATTAAAAGGAAATCATTTAAAGAGGGGCATTTAGTTCTAGACATTTTTCACTGTTTACTATTACCTGAACTTTGGTGAGTTTCTGAACTCTGTTACATTTCTACTTTGAAATCTCCACCTCAGTGTGTTAAGCTGAAAAAATAACTAGCCGATGAAGGGTTAAATCAGAGGAGATTGCATCCCATATATCCGCAGCAGCCAGACTCCTCTGAGTGCCCTCATTGTCTGCTGTTGGCCTCTTGTGCCCCTTGCTGGTCCAAATGCTACATTCTCACGTGGATTTTCACTCAGAAGGCTGACCATGACCAATCCTCTGTCAATTGGAACCAATTGCTCACACGGCATCCTTCACCTTCTTTTTATGTAGCAGTGTGGAGTGGCAGACACCGAGACCTCTCGGCTCTCCCTTTCCATGATGATTTGGCTTTAAGTCCCAGTGTGTGTGGCTAGCGAACTGGAAAAGGAGAAGTTTTTTTTGAAGAGTTGGGCCACTCTGAATCTCCACACTATCCCAATATGTGGTCAGTCTGGCTCCTCAAGTCTGAAGTCAGTGACCTCTCACTGGCAGACTTTGCTTTGTTGATTGAATGGCTTGCTAAGTAGACAGACTTGTTTTAATGTTTTGCTCTGCTCCACTGCCTTCAGCTCATGACTATGTGCCTTTGATTGTACAGTGTTTTTCAGAATCATTAATTAAGTAATTATTTATTTCATCATTGTTTGCTTTTCTATACACATGGAAAAAGTGCAATCACTTTCTATTTTTTTTTTTTTTTTTTTTTTTTTACAAAAATCATCAAAATAAAACTCACGGGCAATTTGTGTCAGTAAAGAAGCAGTTTTGATTTAATAAACCAGGTTAATATATATTACAAGGTTGCAAAGCCTTGAATGCTTAGATTATCTTTCAAAGCAAAAGGTTATGATAACCAAAACAATTACTCCACTTTTACAAACCCTGACTGTTAACCACTCAACTGTGGGAGTTTACCTCACTGTGTCCCTCAGCCCAATAATGACACCCAGTGGTGGAGTACACAAAAGTTCATGTGAGAATGTTAAGCTTTCTTTGATACAGTTTTATGCTCATTTCTTATATTCAAATATTTCTACTCAACCACCGCCATGTAATCTTTGCTGATTTAATTCCTGTACAGCCGCCTGCTGTGTGTCGTGATCTCAGCACTGTTCATCTAACGCGCCATGTCTGAGGACCAGGCTTTTGTCGGCCACTATGGCCTCAGGTGTTTGGTAGGAATCCAGTTCCTCTTAGCCTCTCTAAACCTGCTAAGAGCCGGCCTCAGGGAGACCACTTGAATAATTATGGTGCAGTTAGCTGTTTCCTGTTTTCAGTGTAATTATTCTTCAAGAGCATAGATTTTCAAACAAGGGCATATCTTTGTATACTAAAAGATTCCTTTGTACTAACCTCTACACCAAATTCCCAGTAATAGACAAGCTTCGAAACTGGCTGATTGGAATCAAAACTCTTTGAACTAAATATAAAATATATTTTTGGACATTTGCTATCAAAATTGTGGAAAAGGCTACATTGAGCTTTCGACTCACTGCCTCAACAACACCACTTTCACCCATAGAGGGCACCATAAACTCGGCAATCAAGGAAATATTCCTGGAACATCTAGAGTTTTGTTTATATTGCCAGTTAGTTGACTGGATGTTCTTAGTCCATTTTATAATCCCATATTCCTCTTATCCTCCCTGTCTGACAGCTTCTGGCTGACTCAGGCCACATCCAGCTATCCCTCTGTGTTTTACCCCTGTCTTCTATTCCTGCTATTTCCCTTTCACTTGTACACGATATGCTTTTGTCTGAGGCAGAGAAATGTGGTCCAGAAGGCAACTGGGGAGCAGACTTTCTCCTGTGGTCTCCTCCCAGAAGATGTCCCTTTCTGTGGGCCTTCTCACAATTTTCAGTCTCTGGATCCCTTCTGCATTGGGACCTATAGGGACAAATTAAATGACCAAATGATGTTGGGGTCAATCAACAGGACACATTCAGATATATTTTGTATCAGGTTTGCTTGTTAAAATAATAATTTGGAGTCGTACCATTAACCGTGTAGACAACCTTATGTCTTCTCTGCTCTCTGGCATGTCGGAGGTGAGCTCGCCGATGGCGGTGAGCCTGTTGAATGAGAGCTGTCTGGGCCTCCAGGAACCCTCCCTAGAAAGGGCACAGAGTCATAACCAACCACAGGTGGAAAGTAATAAAGTACATTTACTCACTTACTGAGGTACTTGGATCTTAATTTATACTTATACTTCACTACATTTCTGAGGGGAATATTGCATGTTTTATGACACTACATTTATTTGACAGATGTATTTAATGGTTATTTAAAAAAACAACATAAGTTTTAAAAAATACAGTGCAGTGTTTCAGAGTAAACCACTTGTCCCCAACCTTTTTGGCTTGTATCCCTTTCCAAAAAAAATAGTGTGCACTTGGGGCCCCTTGTCAAGTTTCAGATATCTATGAGTTGCTAGCAGTTCCACAAAAGAGATTTTCCTTTTAAACAACCTAAATCACATTTTCACAAAAAGGCTAAAGATTGAAAATCTTCAAAAAGAGATTTTGTTTTTCTTCTTTCCCAGGTCACATTAATCATCACGACCCTCTATCTTGAGAACCACTGGCTAATGTAGGCCTATACAAAATCAGCAGGACAGAAATAGTCTTTACTTAAGTAAAGGTTCTGACTGCTGACAATGCATGCTTTATGTAATTTATGTGATTTGTAGTAAACATAGTTGCTATGGACAGACGTGGATTTAAAGCAATCCATTGTATTGAGAGAATCATGTGACTGTCAAGACTATAGATTTCTATGAGTGTGGTTCTAATAGTGGAAGCTTTTCTGTTCCTTGTACCCTGAAAATAGATCCCATTGAGGGCCAGTCACGGTTGTAGACCACCCTACTTTCCAATCCACAGACACTTTAATCAGATCCGCTGGGACAGAAGGGGCCCACACTCACAACTCACAGCTGCCCCTCTCTTTTTTTCCATATAACCCCCCCAATACCTCATAAGCACTACTGCACACTTTAATTCCCCCTCAGTACAAAAATGTAAGATCTGAATTATTTATGTTATAGATGCACTTCAGCTCTTCTGTACTTTGTCAAGATACTTTACCTGAATTATTCTGCCGGTGCCGGAGTGTACTGTCTGGCCGGTTGTAGAAAACCGGTGGACACCCCCATCTCTGCAGTCCCTGCCCTACAACAAACATCAAATTCCTCATTGGGCTTTGTGATGGCATGAAGTAGTGATGTTGGGATGGTCAGCAGCGATATATGATATATTATTTGTTTTATTACCATGGCAATTTCATTGGCAGTGCTTGTGTGGCCAATTTGAAGGGCCAGTGGTTGCAGTGCCTGAGGAGATATAATGATGGGATGTCTGGGTAGGAATCACAACCAGTCAGAAACAATAATGCTAAATTAAGTCTGCCGGAGTCCCAGCTCAGGATTCTATAGATTTTTAGGGCTTTCGTATGAATCACGCAACAAGAATAGCCTGTTATAGTTTGTAAAACTATATAAGGCAGCTGATTTTGCTGTGCTAACCTGGGCTCTTCGGGGTGGATGGGAATGAATGATGCTTGAATTGTTGCTGTGCTTTGGTGGGATGTTTTCTGCAAAACTTGGTTCTTACAGCACACACACAGACACAAATACATACACACACTGTTATCTTGTATCAAAATCAGACTCACAACACAGAGTAAGTAGTCTGTCAAAAAATCAAAGCCTGAGTCGGAATGAACAATAGAGACATGAGAATTACTAACCTGAGAGTGTGGAGAGAGTTATTTCCTGTTTCAGTGGAGGTAAGGTTGTCTTCCTCTGAGATCCTGACTGCTGCTTCACATCGACCTGCAGAGCAGGGAGGGTCCACTGTGGTTTAGGTTTTGCCCCCTCTTGTTGCAGGCTATTACATGGAGCCACTTTACGCAGCCCTGGTCTGGAGCCTGTGGATCCCATTGTCCTTCTCCTTGTCCTAAGGCTGACAAACTCAAATACTAAATTCTGATCTAGTACAAGTGAGATATGAATAGTTTTAAAGTTGGTGTATCTTTTGTCAAGTTTAGCTTTAGTTACAATTACTAATCTTACCTATTTTATGCCTTCTTGTCAGTCACTCAGAACTTTCCCCAGGTGTTTGCCTTCTTCTATAAAAAAAACTGTTAGTTACAGAATAACTTCACCTTAAAAACTGACTCTGAAAGTGTTCCAGCAGCTTCCAAAAAAACTGGTGGTCTTCTCATCTCCCCTGCTGACAAACTTAATGCTAGTCCTGACACATCTCTGTCTGATGCCACAGTACAAAAGCAACAAACACTTTTGTTAGCGGTTAAAATAGTACGTGTGTAAATCAACTCTGCTTTCATACTTGTCTTTCTCATTATAATGAGCTAGGTTTCTATGGCAACTGTCCCTACAGCTTACTCTGTAACTCATAAGTTAATGCTTGAAAGAACATGTTATTTTGCTGCACCCTTTCCATATTGGAAAGCCCAGAGGGGTGAGGAGAGAGACAGGTTCTTTAAGAAATTGTTAACTGACTGAACAATGTGACTTCATGAATGCTCAGAACCACAGGGGGTAGACAAACACTGTTACATAGGTGTGTCATATTAGGCTGCATGTCAGGTATTAGTTTTATCAGCCCTGTTACTTACATCATATCCCTACTGGTTAGCCTCAAATTGTGAAAAATGTGTGTGTGTTCAGTATCTATTATGTGGTGATTATTTTCAAGACGGTTTCCCATCTTATATATTACATTATTTTAGTTATCGGGGCATGCTAGTGGCCTGGCTCTTGGGGTGGTTCACATATGCTACTTTGATCCAAACTGAAATAAATTAAAAAAACTCTTAACTAAAATGCAGATATCCATCCCCATAGGATGAATCCTATGACTTTGGTAATCCCCTGTCTTCTCCTCTACGCCACTATGAGGTTGAAGGCCTACCTGCAAAACAAATGATATTTCCATCAGCTTCAGTTGTACTTTGGCGCAAATTAGTGCTAAATGTTTGGATGCTAAGATGCTAAACTAATATGGTAAACATTATACTAAACATCAGTATGTAAGCGTTGTTATTTTGAGAAAGTTAGCATGCTGATGTGTGCCCTGCTGTGCCTATGGACTGCCTCACTAAGTTGCTTGCATGGCTGTAGATTGTTAGTCTTGTTTAGCTTTCTTCAGACTTAGCAGATAGGATTCTGGAAATTGTGATGGGCATTTTTCACTATTTTCTGACATCTTAGTATGCTAAAGTTAGATGGTACACATTGTACCTACCTGCTAACATTAACATGCTAGAACTATAAGCTTGTTAGCATACTGGCATTAACATGTAGAAGTGCAACACCATGGCCTCTTTGAAGTATTATTTGTTAGTTAGCTCATGTAAGGCCTACTTGTAAAAGGGCTGATTGCTGCCCCTTTTCAGCAAATTATGCTGATTGGCTTTCAACCTGTAATATGACCAGACCTTGTCATTTTTTGTTATGTCCTCTGTTTCATATTTTGCTTGTATTATGTATACTTGTGGCTAAAGATGTACATCACATAAGGTCCCTCTCTATGTCTCTTATCAGCATTTAGCTGTGCAGCAGCAACTACTTTATCATGGAATTAAGATTTGAATATTACACATTCCTCTTCTTCTTCTAGCTAATTTATTTTAATGTGTTAAAATGCCACTGCAGTTGTTTAGCTGAAACTGTCACCTCAGCAAATGCTTCATTAGAGGTCTCAGCTCACTGAATGCACTCCCACAACCATAATGGCACTGTGGTGTTAGACTCTTGGGAGGGTGTGTGCCTATCACTGTGTTCTGCTCTACAGGCAAAACATGTCCTATGGGCTTTTTCCATTGCCAGTAAGATAGATAGCTTATGCATTAGTACCACAGATTGTATGTGTCTATGAAAGAGGATAAATTATAGTAGAAACTACCATTCTTCATCTTGTTCAGCTTGCATTGTGTGTAGATGTGTTACTGAGTGCAGCCCAGAAAAGCATTGCATAATATAACAAGGAGAAGTCTACAAAGCTGCTAAATCAATGCAATCCACTTTACTGATTACTATTGCTATATGGATTCTTACACTTGGTTCTGCAGAAAATGTTCAGCCCTGATACTAGGATATGGTTGATACAAAAGTTTGGATCTTACATGTTATTATAGGGCTGTTTCCACATTTCAGTTTGAAAAAATATGTCAATGAAATCTTAAACCTACTTTAACATCAAAATATGTGTCTTTGCTAACATTTGTCCATATGGTCAGTTGTTAATGTTGATGTGGGAGAGCGTATTGAATTGGAATAAAACACAAGCAGGGCCATAGACAGCAATAATAATAATAATATAATATAATTTATGTAATTATATAATATATCATTTATTAACTGTTTGTCCCCACTGCTGGGTGCTTTACTTTGTATTCATTTATGGATCTACATTAGTCACATTTTAATGTATGTAATCAAATAACAAATAAAAATACTAGTCTACGCTATAAAATACAGACCAAGTTTTTTTAAAGTATTAAGCTTTGTATTTATTTAAAATGATATGTTATGTTCTCTGTTTGTCATTATACTACAGCTACTTCCGTCTACTCTGTTGTGTGTCTGTCTGTCCTCGTGGAGGAGGATGTTGCTCTCCATGAGGTTTCCTTTCAGTTTTTTTCTCCTTATTAATACTAAGGCTTGAAGCATAAAATATGTATTTTAAATTGTAAATTCCCAAGGACACAAATTTTTTGCTGAGTTAAAGAACAGTATTTTGATGACAGGATGCCAAAATGTTGGTTTATGAAGGACTTGTGACACTTTGCCAGCATCAGCAACGTATGCATCGTTGTCTATGCTGATTTGGCCAACAAAAAATATAAAAGATGTTCTAAATATAGTTGAACAACATAGGATTTAGCCACATACATGTGATCCTGAGATTAACTAGCAACACACTGCTATGAGGGTGGGTTTTAAGTCTTTTATTATGAAACCAAAAAAGCCTGTACAGTACGCATAGTATACTTGCCAATCTTGTATATAATACTATTCAATAAGACATAAAATAATACTCTTAATGTTCTTAGCTCTGCAGCTCTAAATAAATATCATAAATACATATAAGATTGAGCCAAACTGGCCCTGCAAATATTTATATTCACAGAATACAGTCCACAGAAGTAGGTCAGGGGATGTCAGTCAGCTCTTGGTTTGGGTGCGTGCGAGGAACGGGAATGAGCGTGGCAAGTATTTCAAGAAAGTAAATAACACTTTCCACCCTTTAAATTTGCAAGATCCATAAATGTTTTTGTTTTCCCCTCCTGCAGTGAAGTGGTAGAGGCGGAAATGCATCTCCAGAGTGAAGGTTCAAGACATTACTTCCTGCCTTCCTGTTAGAGAGACCATGTGGACACCGAACATCCAACCACACCTTCTGGTTGGGCAATGGAGACAGGGCTTCAAGACTGGTTAACAAAGGCTACTAGCAGACCTCAACCATCTCATGCCAAGGGAATGGAGACAGCGCCGTTTGCTCGACTGCGGCTCCGAGTGTGGACACTGGACTCTGTGAGCTCCTCGCCGTGTTCCTCAGACTTCTTGTCTGCTATGGTGGCCAGGAAACGCAGCGTAACTGAGTCCCACTCTTCTGGCAGCAGCAGGAGCAAGAAGCCCAGGCAGATGATGCAGGTGGCTGCCAGGCGCACCACGCTGAAGATCACCTCATGTTTCAAAACATCCACGGCTACAGCAGGTGAGAGAACGACGGGAACAAAAGAGGGAGCCAAAGAGCAAGAAAGGGAAGGAGGGGTGGGGGAGAAACAAAAACAAACTGAGATTAATTACATAAAGTAAGATAAACCACAGGAGACTGCGGCTGCAGGGGATGAATGTAGCAAATGCGGCTTATAATCAGCACAAGCAATCCACTTTATCCCTTATGTCTTTGCGGTCTGGAGTTCAGGGACAAGTTGCCGTAACCCACTGACCTTCATAAAGTCCATTGTGGTTGAAGAAAATAACTCGTCTGCAGGCATTTAGTGTCGCCTTGGCAACCTGATCCTCCCTCAGCGAGAGAATAGTTGCAGGGTCTGTTTAGGCACATTGATGATTGGGTTTCCAGGATGAGAGAGGCAGACTTGCTGTGTAATCTGTTTGCTACAGTGGCCCTAAGTGCTGACCTCTCAAGACAAAACCACAGTGTGTGTGGCCATACTCTCATTTTCACAACCATACTAATCTCCACCACAACAATCAAGACATAATTACCGGTAAAGGGAGGTAATACTTGGACCGCATAAAGAAAGCCTACCTGCATTGCCCGGCACACTGAGCAAGGTCCCTATGGAGATGAGAATGGGGTATGTCAGCACTACACCAACATGGACCAAGATGTTGAACACTGTAAAAGACATGAAAGAGGTTGAAAATAAGTATAAATTAGTTATTAGTCAATGCATTGATTAGTTGATCAACAAACAAATAATCTGCAGTTGTTGTGATTAGATTATTGGTTAATCATCAAGTTATTATTCAAGCCAGACATTTGATGGTTTCAGCTTCGCAGTGTGAGAATGTGTTGCTTCTCCTTGTCTTACAATATATTATGGTATGAAAACCAAACAAGCAATTTAAATATGTCTGCTTGGAACATTTACTCAATTAAATGATGATGAAAATAATTGTTGGTTTCACATGGGGGAAACCATGATTCTCACTCCTCTTCAGGGATGTATATGCACTCTCACCCAGCCACAGTCCTGCCAGTCCACACAGGTATCCCCAGGGCAGGGAGGACAGTGAGCCCCAGTGCTCCACCTTGGTGAAGTACAGAATGAGGGGAACACAGGAGATGAAGATGAGATTGAAGAACCCCATGGTGGAAAGAAAGTGAGCCACTTCTCCAAGGTTGGCGCTGCCCAGGAACATCTTGAACAGCACCTGGGTGGTGAGGAGACAACTGTTTACACCAGTGAAAATGCCAGTGTTTAAAATCAGCGCAAACACAGTCACACATGTGGTTCAACCTGTAATGTGCTAACCTTATAGAGAGCTGATGTTGAGGCTGAGCCCACAGCCAGCGCCACGCCCACAAAGGAATCACCATGGAAACCATCAGCATAAGCCATCATGACTATACCTGTGATGGCCATTATGGCTGCCACAATCTGCAGGTAGAGATTCAGAGCCATCAGTACCGTTCAGAAGAAAGAAAAACAGTCCTTGAAAGTATCATTTTTGATCAGTTTTTATACAGACCCGAACACCCATGAAGCGGTCCTTGAGAACAATCCAGGACAAGAGAAAGACGAAGGCCTTGTGGCAGCAGTAGAGGGCAGAGACATCAGTGGCAGTCAGCTTCTTCAAGGCCATGAGGTACAGATAGTTGGTCAACGTCCACAGTATTGAGAAAGGTGCTGTCCTCTTTACAAAAATCTTCAGAGTCATCCCATCCTCCCCAAAGAGTTTGCTGCACTCCCTTTTAGAGAAAACAAACCACAGAAGGGTAAAGAAAGTCATGTCAACCTGTTTATCCTCTTGGAGCAGTGTCTTTGTTTGTCATGCTTTTAGGCTTGCTGTCAAGAGGACTATGCTTTGAGGATAGAAATGTTGGTTGCTTAGTTTCCTGGTTCCTCATGGACAGAGTCTTGGATGACACAGTTTAGAGTGCCATTATTACTTATTTTTCTAAACATAAACACAACCACATACTTCTTTGACATATCTATAAATGTTAATTGAAGAAGGCCTATTTCATTTTTACTCTACCACCGTGATATGAAAAAAATGTCTTTATTTAAAAATTAAAGATAGTTTTGTTTGCGTTTACCTGAATTTCTGTATTGGGGTCTGCTTCTCCCGTGTGATAACCACATGTCCAGAGTAGTAGATGGGGAAGAAGAGAATGTTCCAGTTGCTGCTGAACCATGAGATGAAGAATGGACAGGAGAACGACTGGAAGGTCAGCTTAACCACCTGAGTGGTACCCACCCAGGAGGAGGAGATACACAGCACCATCAGTAGACCACCCAGCACCTTCAGAGCTGTGTTGGTACATGTCTGATAGGGCCGGCACTCTTCGCTGGTATCACTGCCCGGTGTCTCTACTTGAGACTCCGAACCGTCCTCTCCTGGTGGAAGACAATGGGGGGAAAAAAACAATAAAAGAAAATGCATTGCTTTATTTAAATTTTAATTACAAGATCTCAATGTTTAAGCCATGCTAGCCATGCCAGAGGTGTCTTTTAGTTAAACCTCTTGACAACCACAGGATGGATTGCCATAAAATTGGGTAGAGATACCCATGTTATCGAGAGGATGAAGCCCAATGACTTTGGGGCAAGAGATTCACATTTGAGGTTTTGAGTTAAATATCTCAATATGTCAGTCTCATGAATTAATGAAATAACATTGATGATCAAATTTTAAATGTCTCCAATACTTATATATATACCTGGAAAACTAAGGATATCAGTCTCAGCTGTACTTATTTAGTGCTCAATAGAAAGTGTTAGCATACTGCTAAGCTGTGGGGGGAACATGGCAAACGTTATACCGGCTTACTGTAACATCAGTATGTTAGTATTGTTGTGATAATGTTAACATGCCGACATTAGCATTTAGCTCAAGCCCTATGGACACTCCTGTACATAAGTACAGCCTCATAGCCTTGTTTATATTTATCATTTATATTAGCCAAACTTTGCATATTATGCATGCTTTGGCTTTGTGTTACTTTATATTACATACAATATAGCTTGTGCCTCCCTGGCTGGGGTCCAGCACATGGGCATTTATTAATGAATCGCCCTCAGTGTTCACTACCACGGTTTGTATTTCCTGCTGTAAAGGCACTAACACAGATGGCAAGGCTTTGTCAAAAATGTTGGGTTAGCATTGTGTTTGAGCCTGTCATAAATAGCTTTGACGCCTCATGATGCAGCACGTACTGTACACCCATTGTAGTCAGGTGTGCACAGAAACCTGATGCGCAGAAAGCAAAAGTGAACCTAACCACATGACATTCCGCAAGAAAGTCATGTCAACCTTGGCAGCCAGTGTTTTGCCTGTTGGTACATTCCTGCTATGAAAATCTATATTGCAACAAGATAGGCAAGTGGATGGATGGATGGATGGATGGATGGATGGATGGATGGATGGATAGATGGATAGATGGATAGATAGATAGATAGATAGATAGATAGATAGATAGATAGATAGATAGATAGATAGATAGATAGATAGATAGATAGATAGATAGATAGATAGATAGATAGATAGATAGATAGATAGATAGATAGATAGATAGATAGATAGATAGATAGAAATATTTGTAACCCTATATGCCAGTGACGCATAGTTGATCTGGCCCAGTGCCTTAGTGGACTGCAGAACTGCTTCTGGACCTTAACTGTGCTGTATAATATGTTAAGTGCTGTGTGTGTGAGCATTTCCGGAGAGAGCTCAGATCCGTTCTTTAACTTTCAACAGTGTGATCAATTTACACCAGGGCAGGAATAAAAGATGACATGTGCTGGATGTTTGCTGGCCGTGCTCTCTTTGCTTGCTCAGCACGTGAAGCTCTGCCATTTCCACCATGGCTACAGACACTAGAGTCCTGCAAGCACTGGAACTCTGCTCTACTGTAGCAGGGCATCTCAGGGGTGCTCATTATTGTATTTGATAGTCTTTTGTTTGTTATCTACAATGAGACCCCAGCAGGAAAAGCCCAAAAAACAGTGCATGGAGCACAAACTGTTTGATCAAGTAAGTAATGTGTGGTAAGAATATTGGTTGCAGTTGTCTATGTTATGCATTTAGAGTGGTGAGAGGCTGTGTCTTTTTGTGTCTGTGTCCAGTAAACGGTGTGTGAAAAACATGCCACCAGACTTTTCACCACAAAGTAAGTTGATAAGTGTATTTTCCAGTAGGGCCAAACTTAATTTATAAGCTTAATGAATACATGAGATTATTGCTGGCACCCAGTGAGTGTATTAATGGTATAAGTGTTGGACCTGAGATAGAGTGGATGAATACAAAGTAACATATAAAAGTGCAGTGGTAGATAGTAGATAGATAGATATAGACACTTAACTTTTACTTAACTTAAAGTATTAACACCCCAACAGGAAAATACCCTATTGCAAGTAAACATCCTAATTAAGTTCAAGTACATAAGTATTATCAGTAAAATGTACTTCAAAAGTAGAACGTATCAAAAGTAGAAAACCTTCTGCAGATAATTAGCCCCAGTGATAGGTTGGTAATACTGATGTATCAGTGCATAAATAGCATTTAAATGTTGTAACTGGTCATGTTGGAGGTTGGTTTTACCTATTTTATTTATGGTTAGGCGGTTTAGTCCAGTAGTAAATCCGAGGGGGTCATCAGAATGTTAGTGTGGGTGGAGAGAAGAAAAAACAAACTTCAGCTATAACACATTTGAATTCATGTGTGGGACTTTTGTCTAATCTTTGCTTTTTTGTGAAAATATTCTACCTCTTTGGGTCTTGAACAGTTTTTTAAAAAATAAAACCATAAGATACGTTAAGAAGGGAAACATGTATTACTATAATTATTAGAGAAATGTGGTAGTGTAAATGAGTACTTGAGTAAATGAGTAAATGTTATTAGTTACTCTCCTGCACCGCATCAGTGCAGCACCAGCCTTGAGTCTGTCCACACTGCAGAATTAAAATCCCCCTTTTACAGTAGAGTGTTTGAAGCAAGAGACCAAAAACCCCTCAAACTATAAGTGATAATGAAAAAAACCCAATGATGATTCCCACTGCAGTCAAACTCTTTCTTCCTTCTTTATAGTTTAGTTCATTACACACTATGACTATGACCTCAACAAAGATGTCAGATAAACACTCATGTAAAATGTTTTACCTTACAGTATATCCCAGCTGGGAGCAGAGCTGGAGTATGTATAAATGTTCTACACTGATACAGTTTCTTTTCTGCAGGATCATTGAAGGATTTGGTCTAATTACATTCTGTCACAGCAAGGATTCTTAATCAACATAATGAGCCTGGTGGTTAGCTAACTGGCAAACTGAGATCTGATATTGCTGCAAGGGAGAAGTGGCTCTTTTATACTTTTTTTCTTTATGTCTGCTTCTCATCTGCCAAGCAAGATGGTTCGCGTTTCATAGCACTGACAAAACCTAAAGCTTTTAGTCTTGGATACGGGCTTTTCTGTCCTTAGGTAAGAAGCCACTACAGGCTTATCAGGTGCCAAGATGCAGTAACATTATAACTCCACTATTCCCCTGCCTCATAAAAACAGCTCCTGTGGCCAGAATTGTATTCTCATAACAGACAGTGTTATTGCTGACTAACATTGCTGATAAAAAATTGCAAAGGAAACAATAATCCCTGTCATACACAGACTGTCAGCACAGTATTGCAGTGAAATACTAACTAAAGAAGAAAAGTTGTATTTGAAGTTAATTTCAATCAAGTGTACTTGTTTTGAAAACTGCTCAGAGTAGTAGTCTTACAGTGTTTAGACTTACTAATTGAGCACTAGCTGTCAGAAATCATTTGAGTCATAACCATGAACCCAAGAGTGTTTCTTTTACATTAAGATGCTCGTTCAGATTGTAGTTAAAATGCCATCACATAAAAAGTATGGATACATGCATAAACACTGTGTTTACTATATGCTATAATGATAACTAGTACTACTATAACTTTTGAAAAAATGTTTATATTCATACATGGACTAGTTGAATTGCTCACGACGGATAGAAAAAGGAGTAATTGAAAGTGTTGATATTGTGCCATTTCATTACAGAAATCACAGTGCTGCATGGGATCACTCACTACTGGCACCCATTAACAGAGCTTGTCCACTCTGTATGACGCAGTATGCTGCTGGAACCTGACATTTCAATCCATTTTGTGTTTTATTCACACCACTGACGTTGCATGCCCGTGACATTGATAGATGGGCCCCAGCTGAGTCCACTATCAAACCTATAGTCACATGTGCAACGTGAGGCATTCTTACTACAGGTCAAACAGCATTATGTCTTCATCTAAATTAGGTCTGAAGATGTGACATGGTTAGGATGATGCTGATTAAAAGGTGATTAGCGGTGTCAACCTGTAATCTCTGTTACAAAAGTTAAAAGGTGTAAGGATATAAACATTTATGGAGGAGGATGCTGAATAGTACAAATGTTGAGTTCGATGAAGGGGGAGAGGTGAACAGAATGAACAGATGCGAAAGCAGCTGGTTTTCAGCCTTTTTCTTTTTCCTTTTTTCTTTTTCCACCAATTCTGGGCCACACATGGCAGCCAAAAACAGCAAAACATATGCTACTCCTATAACTACACTTCCTGTCAACACATTTACCTTGTCAAATCTGTAGGCAGAAATGAAACGTGCATTTTTTTTACACCATTCAGAGAGAAACAGTCCAAAAAGTCCTGGTGAAAGTAGCCCTATTCAGTTGCCAATTTTTCTTAGATTTTAATTCCTGATACCACATGTTCAAATGCAGCACACCTCTAAACACATCCACAACCACACTATTTGTATTTCATATGAATAACTGTACACTCTATATGACACCTCAGTGCATATGATGCCTTATGGGAAATCATATGCCTTCACCTGTAAAAGAAAAAATATCAAATAATATAAAAGTGATCCATAGTTTTAAGCAGCCTATCTGAGCTAATGCTGCCAATAACCTAGTTAATGCTACCACATACACACAGTTTAATATAAATGATGTATTGGGCTTCTCTGGTTCTTTCAGTTTACCTTCAGAGATGGGGCAGGTCAGGACCTGAGTGCTGTACGAGCTGAGAGGAGCCACTCGGGCTGAGTGCTTCTTCATCCTCCACTGGGGGCACAACACACTGTCCTTCCCTGGGAAGTGAGTGTATGTCTGTGTGTCTGACTGTGTAAGTGTGCCCGGTCTGCTGCACGCTCAGCAGCTCCTCCTGCTAGCTCTGTGCATCTTCAGACTCCTGACTCCTTCGCTTCTTCTTTTACGCTCTTGATGGGCCACCCGCCCCCCCTCTTCCCAGATCTCTGTCAACTCTTTTGTCTTCTTCCCAGCACTCCAGTCCTGACTCTCCGTTCCTCTTCAGGCCAGCCCTCTGTTACTGGTGCTCTCTCTCTGTCTGTCGGGATAGTGACACAGCTCAGTGGAGATAGCTCAGTGGAAGTGCAGTGAAGTGGAGACTCTACTGTTGCACTGTCATGCCGTGATCCGGAGTTGCCACTGTCTCCAAGGGAGACTGAGCTTCAAGTATGTGTGGCATGGCGCAATCACTCCCCTCATCTCTTTCCATCCTCTCCCTCCCCTTTTCTCTCTGTCTCTCGCTTTTCCCCTCCTCTTCTTTTGCTCCACAAATCAGCAGCTTTGTTTGGAAGGTAACCAAGCAGCCCGGGCTAATTATGCTGCGTTAGCTGCTGCCCCCTCGTTTTCTCCTTCCTCCTCCCCTCTCTTTTCTACCTGACCAGGCTCTTCTCACCCCTTCCTCACTCTATATATATTCTTGTCCTCTGTCTTCTAATGCCTCTGTCTTCTTGGCACATCTCCTGCTCTTCACTACTCCTTGAGAGTCAGATTATTAGTAGTGCGCTCTCCTGTTGCTTTCAATGCTGCAGCATTAATCAATTCAGCTACATAAAAGACAGATATCACAAAGACATGCCAGTTCCATACTGTATATGTCAAATCTGTCATCCACTAAAGTACTCCTAGTGCTCTCAGAGGTATTGGGGGAGGGGGGCTCTGCCCACATTGTACTCACACCACATTTAGAAATCACTACTATGATATGCTAACCAAATGATATTTCCATCTTCCAAAGACGCCATAAAGGAGACAACAGTACTAGCAAAGTCAAAGGAATACATTTTAAAGTATTTCTCATGTTTATATTGTGACTTACTCCTATCTCTAATTTTAAAATTTGCAATTTTAAATCAAGAGTGGATCCTGTAGATCTTAATCACTCTAGTTGTCTCTTACTGACATAGACATGTCTCTTATGGTAACTACAAAAATCAGGTGAACGCTGTTTGTAACGCTGTATATGTTGCTTTTCCATTGGACATAGCAACGCTTTCTTTAACCCTGAAAGTTCACCTTCTCCAAAGAAAATACTGCTAAGTAAATACTGATAGTATACTGATAAGTATTTTTAGATGTCTGCACTTAAATGGACTATTTTCACTGTGTGAGACTTACAGCATTACTCTACTACATTTCAGAGGGACATATGGTACCAGTTATCCCACCAAATCCATCAGATGGCAGGGCATAAGACTGTATGTGCAAAAGCGCCACTAAATTTGGAAGATATGATGTATTGCTAGACTTTAAACTAGCCAACTGTAGTTAGACCAAAACATTACAATTATAATTACTATGTCAATAACTTGACATTTTCAAATGTATTGTTGCTTTTATGGATATGTGGCTCCCACTACCTAGCTCGAGTAAAGAGGCACCGCAGGAGATGAGTCAAACTCACCAAGTAGGCCTGTATCCTTTCCTAGGTGTCAGAAACCTATGGACTCAGTATATGTTGGCTTAGTGTTTATTGATTCCCATGCAACTAACAACAAATCATTTCTCCTGTACATGACAATAACAAATATTTATACAGCTAGATTTGGAGGAAAAGGCTCTGAAGAGTCTGCAACAGGGAAAGTGCTGAATCCCGCCTGAATAAACATACATGGCATATAAATGTTCGGTCAATCAATAATGCAAAAAAATAGCGCAAATTTGGGATATTGAGCGATTTGCAGCACCAAACAGCATTGACATGAGCTGATCTGTAAGCACCGCGCAAATTTGGGATATTAAGCGATTTGCAGCACCAAACAGCATTGGCATGAGCTGATCAGTAAGCACCGCTGTACACCCGCATGAATATGATTGGATATTACTAGTTAGCTGATAGTCACACAGCAGTTAATCAAAAAATTAATAAAAGTAATAGTAAAGCATAAATGCCAATCAGCAAATGCAGATGCAACTTCAGTGCCCTGTATTACCAAATGCTATGCTTCAGTACTTTAACCCATCATACTTCCTGTAAGCACTTTTGACTGGTGCTTCTTCACTTAAAAAGTAAAAAAAAGGTCTTTTAGTGTTAATGGAGTGTTTTCACATTCAATATTTACAATATGATTATAAACATGTAATACTTTTTCCTTGCATAGTCAAGGGAAACCCTCTCATCAGCAGCCAGTGTGGACCTGAGGAGGATCAGCCTGGGCCATGTGAGTCAGCCTCGGGACTGTGGTCAGGAGTTTCCATCTCAAGGAAAGCCCTCCAGCCATTCTATCTCTAGCTGTGGTTTATCTACCTGAGGATTTAATGGATCTAAATATTGCTTGGGCCTCTACATCAACAACATCTAGTGTATGCGGTCAGACACATGAAGCCTTGCAGCCTGTAATATAATCTTAATATAACCCATGCAATATCATGCTTACTCTCTCACCAGTAAAATCGATACTAGCCAAGCCAGGAACAGTAGCACTATGACCTGAGAAAGAGAAAACACTCAAAGTGTACATGTGATACAGAAAGTGGACTAGCCCTAGTTAGTCTGTTAAGAATGCTAAATGAGTGGTATTTTGCAATCATGTTTGCTCCAGGATCTCTGTCATTATATCAGTATCACCCTGAGCCCCTCACTTGCTGTCTGTCTCTACTCTCCAGTGCTCATCAGCCAAAGTTCTGGCACTGCTACTGAGCGCATAGCAGATCAGAGCACTTCTCTGAGCATTCTTCAGGCTGTGAGAGACAGCTCAGTTATTGTTTGGCTGTTTGTTACAAAGGAGGGGGGAAAATGCAGGGCCACGTTCCAGAAACACTTTGGTAATATATTTGTTTTAATGCAGAATTCAATATTGAAGAGACACTTTGAAAAATCAGCAATCTTTAGTCATTTTTTAGGACAATGGCACATGGCCACACAGTGTGACAGAATTAGTGCAACACTAATGCAAACTCCTTAAGTGAAGTTGAGAGAATGAGGCTTGATTACAATGTTTGTGCTTTAAGTGTGTGATGTAAGAATGGCTGAGACAAATGTTTGATCAGGTGTAAGCAGGGGATGAGCTGGGGGTATGGATCCCCTGAGACAAGGAGGGTTAAACTTAAAAATAGCCCTGCTGATGAGTGGAGCCAACAGCTAGACAGAAAAACGATCCAGTCAGCAGAGCCCAGGATGCTAATAGCTATCAGATTAAGAGAAATACCTGGAGTACATACGCTACAGGAGGCTACAGTTCACTTTCAAATATTAGACCAAGGACTCAAAGTGACTGTTCCTTCATTGTGTATTTTTAGATGCAGGTAATTTTAACTCAAGACGCCACAAGTTCATGCCAGCTCACAAATTTACTTGTATGTGTTGTTTGTTTTTATTCATCTGCAGCCTAAAAGACCAGAAGATTATTTTTTATTATTATCAGTTTTGCATCATATCCAAAACTCCAAAAACTTCTCAGTATACCACTAGAATTCAACAGCACCACAAACTACAGCTCCAACTGACCATAAAGTTGCATCTATACCTCTCTAAAATGGTTTGAAAAAAAACACAAACATCATGATCTCATATAACATAGCTAGGTGTAACTAATAAACAGGAAACTGAGTGTATATAACACAATGGTACCATCACATCCCAGATCAAAGCGCAAAATAACACAGCATCCTCTCTCTTTACCTCTATAGCAACGGTGGGCCTCCTGTGCAGCGACCCACTCAACTGATTCAGGCACTTTGTCATTTAGATTAACCAGTGTGCCTCACTTTATGATGCAAGCTCCTTTGTCTTGAGCCTGTCTCTGTTACTCATCACATCTCGGTGAGGACCAGGAGCAAAGAAGGCTGATGGGAGATGAGAGGCTGGGGCATTATTGTTATTTGCAGCTGGTTTTGGCTGTAGTGAGGATTGAACAGACCACGAATCAAGTGCTGATCATCAGATGTATTTTAACTCGTTGGACCTTATATTCTAAACTCTCCTCAAAGTAGTTAAAACATTGGAAGTTGAGGACACCTGGTGGTGAAGATGATGAATGGCAATACAGGTGAATTGACAGGGGCATACAGTAAGGACAGATGTTCCTATAAATGAGACAATTTGCTCAAATTCACCTGGTCCTCACAAATCCTTAGGGGTGCATTGTTATGCATATTATTTCATCGATTTGGTGAGGTTTTGATATAGCTGCTGCTGAACATTTTAATACCAAGTAGTTCTTAAAGTGCTGAAAAGATGCATTTGTAAGGGTCACAGCAATGTGACTTTCAGAAACAATGTGGTATAATTCACACACATCTCTGTTGACAATTTTAAGGCCTATTTTTTCTGCAGAAAGTGGTGAAAACTGTGAGGTCTGTGGATGACCCTTAGTATCAGGGAAATTATTGGAAAGAACATGGCTTTGTGGTAGTGTGATTAAATACAACTTTAAGCACAATATAAACTAAAATAATAAAGGTCTCAAAACTAGATTTTGACACAGGGCTCCTGTACATCACATGAAAAGGTAATAATACAGGATCTGTCTTAAATGATACTTAGGCCTACCTTAGAGGTGTAAATGTTTCAACAAATTAGCAGTTAATCAGTTAGTTAATTTAATGCTTTGAGCACCAAAAATGTAATTCCTGTCACCGCTGTTGACTTGGGGTTGCAGCAGAAATCTGAGGGACAGACATCCCAAAGCTGATGCAGATAAATATCAAGTGAAAGAATCTGAATGGATGAAAACCACCATGTGGAAGTGGATACAGTGGTTTGGGTAAAGTAACCCCTTAACTTGGCCCTGGAGCCCTGGAGACATAGACATAGCGGATGTAATATTACACAGTATGCAATACAATTAATCCATGAAATACTATTTCTTTTAGAATCTAACAACCATCTTCACTTTTGCATACACAATGAGCAGTGGTATAAAAATGTATTGCTCTTTTCAGGCTGATTTAAGCACAGTAGTGATTAGATGAAGTATTAAGTACTCCTGTCTACTGTCTGGTCTTTCACTGGGGGATGTGGAAGGTCAGTGTATCATTGTTGATGTTGTTGGAATTACAAACCACATGAGGGCAGTGTAAGGCTGTTGGTGTGCTCAGAATCACATAAAGGCCATCACACACCTTTCACACATTGTGCCTTTCTATTATGCAATTTTACATTTGGATAACAAAGAATTCCTCACAGGAAAAAAATCTCAATCGTGAAGCAAATTGCTGGGGCCTGCCCAAATATTTAGTCTCCTGACATACAGTGGTACAACATATGACCAATACCATAGTGGCATGAGTCCAACAGTTCCTGTGGAGAAATATTGCACCCATTACTTGCAGGGTGCTTTTGCTCATTCCCAGGAGCATGTGAGACTAACAGCACTCCTGGAGTCGTTCAGGCGAAGCTCATATCCCATTCGATGCTGGGCTAGTTATAAATAGCACTGAGTGAGCAGGCATGGGAACGGGACTGTCCAAAATAAGTACATGCAAGTACAGAATGTTTGAGGCAATGTTTGAGGCAGAAAATGAAAATTCACCTGCTGTTAATGGTGGATGTAAATGGTTTCAAAGATGCAAAGTGAATTACCAATCAGCAAAAACATAAATGGATTCAATCGCATGTCTGTTTTTTTGTACATCTATCCTTTTCTGAAGACTAACACATAAAAACATACCCCATTGTGATAAATGGTTGCTTTTCACGCCCTTCCTTCATAATTCTCTTCTGAGTGCCTGTGTGTGTGCTGTCGTCTTGCTGCGATGCCTGCAGTGAGCAACACAGGCACATTGCTGAGCGGAACTGCCACTACAAGTACCTGTCATGTCTCCTGCACCATACCTATTTACCCAGCGGGCATTGTGCCAGCACTACAGACTTGCCCTTCTTGAAATTAGCTACTCAAAACAAGATACCAAGATACACAGCAAATTATTATGATGGTTCTCCAGGAGATGCTGAGGGAAGCATTTATTGCACACAGCATTGTTGTCTGCTCCAGCAGGAGCCAAGTACGGGTGCTGTAAGAATATGTTGTCCTTTCTTCTTCTGATTTAAAGTCAATTTCATTTAAATGTTTCTTGTAGTTCTGGTATTATCTACACAGAAATGTTGAACCTTTCATGGATAGAATGGGATTACCTTCTTACTTTCATAATCTTATCACTGTACATATTCCATTATGTCATAGCCGGAATTTATTTATTACAGCCTAGTCCCTGTCACCAAATGTAGTCCACAAGCCCCCTCAAAGGCATCTTCTAATTCAACACAGATGGCAAGTGGCAATAATAAACTGGCAATAGAATCTTACTAAATATATCATTACCCCATAGGCTTGGCAGGATGCGCCTACTGTTCTATTTACGTGCTCCTTTGTCTTACCCTGTACGGAAAACGATACTCAACAGATTGAGGGACGTGTGATTATCAAGTCAAAGTTTACAAATGTTTAAACAAAACAAACTAAATCAGTGTGACCCTTTCAGGCAGCAAGCAGCATTTAAAGGAAAAGCGACTTTTCACGTTCTCGTTTCTAAGACTGATCAAATGAGAGAAGAGGAAGACGAGTGAGCACACGAGCATTTTAGTCAGACCCCTTCATAGTGACAGCACCAGCATGTTTAATAGCTGTGCAAGCAGGAAATATGGTGACAAGTATCCCGCCCTGAGGAATACCTTCTGTTGGCTCTGGCATGCACAATGATCAGTTGATGGATAGAAGGAAAAACACAGGGCTACAGATGGCATATTTTATCAGAGAGATGGGAAATGTCTCTCAAATCAAATAACCCCTCAGTTCACAGATACACTGACTTTTATAAGCTTGGTATAGATGCTATTGCAATCTACACCTGCTCCTCATTCCTGAAATTACATCAGAGACGCCACCCCATCTTTCATTTTCATTTGCTACAGATTACAGTGGGCAATGAGATGTGACAGGCTGATGTCTGCATACTGGGAACAAGGGCTGCAACTAACGATTACTTTCTGCCAATTATACTCTCAATTAATGGTTAACTGTTCCGACAGTTCAAAACACCAAAGATATTCAGTATCACTATCATTATTATATGTTTCAAAGAAGTGTTTCACAGAAAATTTACATTTGAAAAGCTGAAACTAATTCATTTTATGGCATTTTTGTTTGAAAAACAGTTGGATTTTTTTCTGTTTATCAATTTATTGATGAATAGATGAATAATTGTTGCAGCACAGTAGAAAACACTATTATCTCACGATCAGCCCTTTGTGTTAGTGGATGTTGACATTCTCATCATGCCATTCAAGCGTCAGTGAAACAAGCAAATATTTGGGCCATTTAAACCTCTGAAAATGCAATGACTTCTGTGTCAGTAACAATACTAAAATGATTCATACTTCCTCTATTTGTGGCTGTGAGTTTCAACTGACTTCTATTTTTGACAAAAATACACACATATAATGATGTTAGTCTGAATTTGCTTGGTTATCACTTTCAGTACCAGAGGTAAAATTCTTGTTTTTCTTTATTTGTTACACAGTAACTCCGTTTCAGAAGCCCTTGAGCTGCTAAAGATGTTCAATCTGTTCTCATTTTAAACTTTTGGGTGCTCCTCGTTAATCAGGTATTTTTTCAATAGATTTATCTGGATGAGTAGATATATTCTCAAATGAACGTGTATGATTGAATTCCTGTTTAATCTCCTGCAACTGACAACCCTAATAAACAGGAGGTAGTTAATGAGAGACAGGCCCATTTCCTTTTTCTCAGCCTCTGTCTAAAAATCCATTGAGGTGCTCTCAACTAATCTAAGAGAGCCTCAGCTGGAACTGTTGTTGATTGAATGAGGCCCAATCTGCATGCGTACATTTCCTTTGAGACTTGAAACATGTTTGTCAGAGTAATGTACTATGTTACAGAGTACAACGGTCTGAGTAGTAGATTTGGGAAGGAATGTCATTACATTGGGAGTACATCTCTCTTCCAGACGTGTATCTCTACAGTAAGTCATGAATTTTTATTTGAGGTTTTATGTTATAACAGCCAGAGGGAGACGTTGGGGAGCTTACGTGACAAGTCCAATTCATTTGAAGCGTGAAGTGTGCCAGCATCTGAAACACAAGAGGCTTACAGGTAGATGACCAATTACATTTTGGGGGATTTATTAAAGAAAAGCAGTTCATCCCCACCTTTAATAAAGAATGACGACACAATACATTGAACAGGCCAATTATGTAACAGAGGTGAGAACCCGTGACTAAGCTAATGCTACAAACCTTGTGAAATCCTGCTCTTGCTGTATTACCATAAAGCTATTGTAAAACCACTTCTTGGCCATGCACAGGGCATTGCAGCGGTTGTTCTTTCCCACTGTTATAAACCCACTGGCACTAGCAATATACTTTAGTAGAACTGGAGGGCAACATTTTAAAGATCATCCCCATACAAAGTGCACCATCAGCTCTCTCCTCCTATCTCAGCTATTGTCTCCCTGTCAGCAATATTCTGAGTATTGCTCTACCAATCAAAACCAAGTTGACAAATGAAAATTATAGAGGAGCTAAACACATAGAGGCACTGCTATATCTCAAGCATTACAGGATATAGCCGGCAATGTTCAGCATACATCACAGAAAAAGTTGCTGTATTTGTCATTTGTGGGATTGATTTTTTTCAATCAAACATTTGGAATTCATTATGAGGCATTCCATGTGGTCATTTGCTGAGTTTCACAACATGAGTGTTTGATCTGGACTGTATTCTAGGCTACAGTTAAACAATTAACTTTGAATTTGAATTTGAAAACAGCAGCTTGATTTGTGCATTCATCATTGCTGTGTAATTACAGACCCTGGTAGTGTTATATTTCTCCCTCTCTCTCTCTCTCTCTCTCTCTCTCTCTCTCTCTCTCTCTGTGTGTCTCTCTAATGCTGTATCTCAGAGATGGATAGGCCAGCGCATCAGCCAGCATCCAGCTGATATAAGTAGTGATTGACATCATGCTGCTCCATAATAGCCATAATTAAAACCCGGTCATCTGAGTTTACAATAACGGATTTTGCAACCGCCTGATTAAAATGAAAAGTAATTTGCAAGGACACAAGATTCGTGCACTGCATTTCTTCTACCGCATTAAATGCATTTTTGTTTCTAGGATAAAAATCTCTTTATGCACACATTTGAACCCCCCCATTATAATATTCTCTCTATTTAATTCACACGCTCTCACACCTGGCAAAGACACGCGTGACATTGTCGCATCCTCTGATGATCCCATCCTCATACTTTATTTTCTTTTCACTCACTTCTATGACTGGAGTATCCCGGGTTGTAGCCGTAGTAGCCGGTGATCCTCAGAATCCGGTCCTCTATGTCGTGTAACCCGTTGGCTGTCACTTTCGGGCTGCTACCCATTAAGACACCGCCTGGCGCCGCCTTCCCAGGCAAGTGCGTGCTCTTCAGGGGCTCCAGCCGGATGCAAGCCTCATCTCCACTCTCCGAAACACTCCCGGTGCTTATCATGGTAGATCCGAGTGAACAGAGATCAGAGAAGAACGGGTACGAGCCCTGATCAACATGCGAGAGACCCTCGGGGCTGCATCAACAATTAGCAACAATAGGAGGACATCCAAATCCACATTCACATTCCTTCAGTGATGCTCCCGGACGCTGAGCAAGGTTATCAAACTCCAGGAGTCTGGCAGACATGAAACACTAGGGGGCGTGTCTCTACTATCGCATGCTCTGAATTCAATTTATAAAGGTAAAAAATTGGATTTAGTCAGCAGTGGGGAGCAGAAGAGGTGAAATTCATTACAGCCTTCATAAAGACAAGTTCCCCAAAACAAAAATCTTTACGTTATTCTACATCATGTATGGCATCTCTAAAATATTCAGTGAAATATAGTTTTCAATAAATACTTATCCTCCTATAATATATATTTATTGCTTCTCTTGCTACTCTATATACTTTTTTGTTTGTTTCTTGTTTATGTTTATTGAGACAACTAAGTGGTATTTTTTATGTGTTATGGCATCAGTTGTACCACTATGATACTCCTGTGACACTCCCAGGTGATCCTTTGACTTTAAAGTGGCCTCTGGTGTGAAATTCTATCACTGTGAAATCTGTGTAATATTTTCAAGTGAGCATTATTGATCTAAAACAAGTTTCTCTCTCAAGTACTATTTGCCTCTCAAAATCAAGTCACTGGAAGATAATCCGTCTAAAATAAGCCTACATGTCTATAGCTGTTTTTAGAAAAGACAGATTAAAATAAATCTTAACTTTGTATTTAACCCCAAATAAAAATATCTGAAATGAATCACAAAGAATGTATTTTTAAGACACTATTTTGAGCATTCATTCACTGCCTCTGATGGTCACAGATATTTGTGGACTAATGCTGCTGTTCCATTTTCAACCCCCCAGTGACGTTTCCATTTGTTGTTCATAATAAAGTATGTATGAGAGAAATAAATGTGGCAAAGGTTTGTCTCATACACTGATTCACTGCTATTGACTCCTGACGCATTAGGCTTGAATATGGATCACAAGTGTTATTTTTATTTTCAGGCATTTTACTGTTCTCCTGTAAGTATAACACAATAGCTTACAGATTATGAAGTTTGTGCACATACTTTTTTAGTTTTTTCTTATTATTTTCAAGCAGTCACTGTGACATGATTTTTAGTCTAAAGTAAAACCCAAAACAATCTCTTTTCCTCTCTCTTCTCTTTTACTTGGCCACAGGTTCTCAGTCTGGCTCTTGGAAGCTCCACTTGACTGGATCCCCCAGCTTGCAGATGCTGGGCAAAAAAAAAATCTGAAAAATGGGCTCCAAATCCAATAACACAAGATGCAGTATTGCAGTGTTTCTCCGATACGCCTCTTTCCAAGTCCTCCACTCTCTGTGTGAAATCGATTCCCAGTGTGTGGAGAATTTGCGCCCCTGTTGGCATTGTTGTGCAGACACATGCTGGGGTTTATGATGCCCTTGGACGCCAGAAGTGCTTCCTCCCCCTCTCTTACTTACTGAACCAATCTCCACCTCATGTTCTTTTGTTTCAGTTTGTTTGTGCTCCAAAGCACTTATCTCACACATTCAGTTCAGGGACAGCTTTGTGGCTACAACAATGAAATGCCATTGCCCAGAAAGTTTCTCCACGCCTTTTGGGAATTGCTCATTTATTATTGGACACTTTCTTACAAGTCTGTGCAGCTACAGTCCAAAGAAAAGTTTTCTTCAATCGCCTACTTTTGCTGTAGAACAAGTCTGCATAGTTTATGCAATACAAAATGTAAACAGCTACATTAGAAGATAATGCGTTGGTTGCTTTCTTTCATGGTTAAGTCACAGGTTATTACTTTCTATCAGTTGCTAATGCATTAAAAAAGAATTCATCTCAAAGGAGAAATTGCTCGCAGACAGCAACGGGTTCATTAAAAGTCTTTGCAGCCATAACCCACATTAAGAAAACTGTTTATGCAGGAGGTGCGACAATGGAAGCATTTTAAATTAGGGATGTCCCGATCAGGTTTTTTAGCCCTCGAGTCCGAGTCTGAGTCATTTGATTTTGAGTATCTACCGATACCGAGTCCCGATCCAGATCCAGGATGTTCCTTTTTTATTTAATTCACCTTATTTTAACATTTAACAACTCTTTTAACAAACAGAGCTTGAACAATCAAGTAATAAATCACATATATTCTTCACTTTTGGACTTTAGTGCAACAGTAAATATAAAAAAAGTCTAAGATAAAAACAAATATCATCTCAACTTAAAATATCCAAACAAATACAAAAATAAAAGTGCCACAGTGTTTAAAAAGCACATCTATATATACATATATATACATTTATATCCGAGTCCTGATCGGGAGGTAACGCCCGATTCCGATCGAGTCTGAAACAACGTGATCCGGTCCGATTTCCGATTTCGTGATCGGACCTGGACATCTCTATTTTAAACGCACTTCTACAGCACTGCAGTGAGTGGAAATGGCATCATGGTAGAGTGATCTCCATAGCAATGATTAAATCCTTGGAGTGATATCTTAAAAGCTATCACGAAAGGAAGATTCTGGTAACTTCTTTAATATCATGTCTAATTGTCCCCCAGCCACGAAAATGGAATGAGGCTGACTTCAATCTCAGGCAACATGATTAGCAGTCAGAGCATCCCCCGACACAAATCCTCTGTTGCATGATGAATACTGTCTCACCTTCCTCTCCTCTAACCTTTTCTTTTTCAGGAGAGTAAATCAAAAGGCCTGACCCTACAACTCCAGTGATCATGTTCATTAGATCCTTAAACCTCTCCTATTATTTGTTTTTTTTCATGTGGTGTGACAAATGATTTCTATGTTACTGTACAGCAGTGCTTGTTCTGCGCAGCATGTACAGTTAGTGTGTGCAAAGAGTGTGGCTTCTATTTTTAGATTGATGCTGAGAGATGATGTTTGGAGATTCATCAAATTATTGTTTGACCATAGCTGCCTCACTCTCTTACCTCTTTGACTCTTCTGCTGTGTGCTTTAAGTAAGCATTCAACCAGAAAACATAATCCTTTGCCTAAGTGGAATAAAAGGACACACTGAGGAGACAATATGTCCCATGTGACTTCCTCCCAGGCCAACCCCAGCACACCAGCACCCCCGTAGAGGCTCAGCAAGTCACCTTAGAGATCTATGACTGACTCCCCAGCCACCTGCTGTATAAATATTCAATGCGCACTAAAGATAACCTGGCTCGTGTAGTGGTGAGAGAGAGAAGGAGGGCTGTTTGGCAGAAGAAGGGGTTGTCATTTGAATATAGTGAGCTCAACTGTGGCTACACGGAGAGTTGGCCTGCAAAGGTCACGTTTGAAAGCTTGGTAAATAATTAAATAACTTTGATTACCAGGTCTCTGTGGTAATGTATGGCTTTAATTTGAGGGAGGGGAAAGGAATTTGAGTATATTAAAAATAAGTAATCTTATCAGAGCAGATTTACAGGATGAATAATCAATTTTTAGGCAAAGAATGTGTAATCATGACAGAGGAAAGAAAATTATGTTTCTGTTCTTACAATAGAGGTCATTCTCTTGCACAACAAGAGTGGGTGTTGATTTTATTTTCCCACTTAATCCATTGAGGTTGAGCACAAGATAAAATATCATAATATCCTTTGAAGCATCATATGACCTTTCTTTGTTGTCTCCATGCAAAGAAAAACAGTCACCTGCTTATGAAGTCTCACAGAGCAGTGAACGGTCTATAGGATTTCCTCTTTGTCTCTCTTCAGCACTAAAAGTTGATTTGCCTCGAGGAGGCAATTGGCACGTGAGTGTGCTTGCTCTCTTTTAAGGATGCCAGTCTACACATAAATAAAATATACAATGACCAGACTGCATGTTTAAAAATAGGCCACCCACAGAGCTTAGCCTCTCCGTCATGCCAATTCACTCCCTTCTATGTTTTATGACTGGTTGAACATGCTTTTAGTGGAAGACAGTTCACTGTAAACTACTGTTCACAGAAGTGCCTTGAGATGCCACTGTCACACGAACTGTACATCAGAGCCAGCTGGCAATTAGCCTGCATTTCACATACCTACTACAGGTAACTAAAAAAAACATAAAAGTTTCATAAGTAGCTGTCTAGGTACCCACTTTTCTGAAGGTCAGCATCTCCACATGATGCCATGTATTGTATATCATGTTCCATGTTGCCTGACAGGTGACAATGGAGGCCCGTCATTGAAGCCATCAGCAAAATGGAAATCACGATATGTATAAACATGTGTCTGTACCTGAAAAGCACCAAGCCCTTGACCTTATACTGTATAGATAAATAACAATCAATATACAGGCTCTCCATCCTGCATCACTGAAAAGTCCATTCTCAGTGTATGTGTGCTGTAGGCTTCACAGGTACTTCCCCCTTAAGCAGATTAATCTGAAAACAACCTTCTGGTGTTACTCAGTGTAAGTAACAGTAAGCAAAACACATTTTTGGGTGGGCTTCAAGTTCTACTGATAATACTGAAGTATATAAATGTTTCCATTTAGGACTGAGGGAAAGGTTTTCTGTCCATTAGGGCACACTGTTCGTCAAGAGCAAGTTGACCAGATAATTCTGTGATCATGTAATAACTTAACTTAAGGACTATACAGAACATTAATGCAAACCTTCAACTGTCATACGTAACAAAACCTTATGCACAACTTGGTGAAAACTACTACTGTGTTATCATAATGCTATTTTTTTCCATGATGTCTATGCTACTCTATGTGTTTAATCATGTTACCATGATGCTGGTTGTTTCTGTTCTTGTTTTATAAAAATGGACAAAGCCTGTGTTCTGTTTCACTTGATCTCACCTGTCGAATCTGGGAGGCAACTACTGGAGATTTATGGCTTCTAGAGATAACAAAGTTAAATCCCTCGGCGCAGCTTTTCCGCATGCTTCATCTGTCCTCACTGCAGTCAGGATGATGGATTAGGCTGCTAGTGTGAGGGGGCTGAGGAGCAAATGCTGGATGACAACAGCAGGGATGGGACATTTAGTCTGACTGACTGACCGTGATTGTTAGTAACATTCACATCAATATTAGTTGAGGCTCTGTCTCCCATGTCACCCGCTCTGAATTTAGATTGTTTCAGGATGTTTATTATAACAGATGCTGTTCGACAGATTGTGTCCATATATTTTATTTCAGTTGCACCATTGGGGAGTTGACAGAAACATGACTTTACAAAATAGTTAACAAACATACATATTCTGAGCTGTTTTGAGCTGCAATAGAAAATCTGCTAAACACTAATAAAACACCTTTAATAAAGCATTGTTAAGTTTAATGTTTTTATTAATGGTAAATAAATCATTTAAGCTCTACAGATAACAGAGAAGTCTGAAATAAGCACACCTTTTGGGTTGAGTTTTCACAGTTCCTGAGGGACACATGAATTTTAGGGCAATCCGTTCAGTATGTTGAGACATTTGGATGAAAAGTCAGTCATCAGTCGTCATGTGGCGACCCTGACAACATTTTATGCCAATCCATAGTTAATGAGATACTTCAATCTAGACCAAAGTGGTGGAGTGACAACCCACAGGTGAAACTGAAAGAAAGCATCTAGCAAAGGGGTTACAGTGTTTGATATGCAGTTCTCCAGTCAGATTCCCCATATTCTTGTTGATCTGGTGGCAACACACACACCAATGGACATAAAAATTCTAGGAGCAAACGGTTTGCTTCTCATTTTTAAGGAGAATCCAAGTTCCTACAACCCATCACATGTTACAATGCCCCAGAAACAGTTTGTCATATGAGTGTAAGTCAATAGACAATCAGTCAGGACTTAAACCTCAATCCAATACACAGCAGCCGTTGAAGCACAGCTGACTTTACTGTGGACGGATGGTCAGTTGATTTTGTGATGTTAACATTGTATGCTCCATCCGCAGCGCTACATCAGCTCCATTACAGTGAGGTTGTTGGGGAGAGGGGTGTCTCTCCTCCTGCTTCTTAGTCAGGTTAATGGTCCAATTGAACTCTTAGCCTAAAGCTACTCTCCTCACAGCTCATTAAGTACAATCTAATATGGCGATATATCAGCCAGGAGGGTCAATTCTCAAAGTCCAACTCACTGAACTCTGATGCAAGAGAGGCATACTGACACTGGGAATCCAAGCCCAAGATGGCTATTGACTGGGAGATCTATTTAGGGATTTGGAAATTTTCCACAGAACCCTCTGTACCACGGCCACTGTCGTTTGTCCTTTAATGAAGAATGGTGTGGGAGGCTGCCATTGTTCTAGTAGATTGATCTTCTGTGGCTGGTGCCCAGGGTGAGGGGATGGAGACGCATGGCTGAACACATGGCCTCATGGGTCAGAACCAGTGTCGCTCTAAATCATCGTCTCCCAGCCATTACACTATGTCCACTTTCATTCACTGAGCTCTGGTTGTTTAAGGGTCCTCACACGCACAAAGCCACTGACCAAGTGCCCATGAGTGTTGTCCAGAAGTGCAAGTCAGCAAACACTGCCTAAATGTAACAAAACAACATTTGGTGATCATGCGACCAGAGAATAAAAGCTGATGAAAATAAGTGTGATTAAAGGGCTGTTGTAGGGTTTTTTCAACGTAACAGAAATCAAGCTGTTATGGTACAATAGTTCATATACTCCCCTTATTTGGTTTCATAAACAGTAAACTTTCTTTCATGGAGGTTAAGTGGTATTATTTGTGCCACAAGAACATGAGATATCTCAGCAGCTTAAATTAAATTAAATTAATAGTTTGACATTTGATTAAATATGCTTATTCATTTTCTTTCTAAGAGTTAGATGAGATTGATACCACTCACATGTCAGTATGGCAAATGTGAAGCTACAGCCGGTAAGCTTAGTGTAGCACAAAGACAGGGCACAGTAGGAAAAAGCTAGTCTGGGTCTACCGCAGTGACCTGGATTCTCCGCCGTTTACCTGGCAACTTTTCAGTGATGAAAAGCTTTAGAGGACCTGGTGTTTTGTTAACTTTGGACCGAGTCATGCTAGTTGTTTCCCCCTCTTTTCAGTCTTTATGCTAAACTAAACCAACCGGCTGCTGGCTGTAGCTTCATGTTTAACATACAGTTATGAGACTGGTATCAATCTTCTCATCTAAATCTCCAGTAATTTGCTTGAAGGTTCTTGGGTTCTAGTTTAGTAATGAAAAAAATAGATCTTCATCCCTGATGACCATGTATGCCCTTAAGTGTCGCCCATAATGCCCTTCTCAGGTCCACTTTGATTAAACTAATTAGTTCATCAAAGTGGTAAAGGTGCAGGGTCACACTCACGGTCGCTGTCTCAGCAGAGAGTGTTTACAGAGAATAGATGCTAGCTGAAAGCTGGCAGTCCCTAAAGGACACCTGGTGATGAGTTATCAATAGATCATTTGCTTTGGCTTTGTGCAATATTTCACCAACATTGACTATGCTGCACATTTAGAGAGTCCATGTGTGAACTTATACTTCTTATACCTGACTAACCTTTAACTACCAGTGAACAAAAGAGAAACTTACTGACGATTTAGGGAACTATTGCTTTAACATCTTGTTATTGTCCTCATAGAAAGCACTTAAGTACTGCGATGCATGGCGGCAGGGTAATGCTGACATTTCAGGCGCCGAGGTGAATCAGACACCTTCACAACAGAATTCCCATGAATAAAATTACAATAACATTTACTACGCAGTGTAGAAAATTTATACTGGCATTTCAAACGCAGTAAATCTCAAGCATCAGGGTATTATTATGATGGTGACGGTTGTATGACACAGACACTGTCATAAATGCAGAAATTATGCACAAAACTCTGTCGATTGCTAAATGTAGGATTAGTATATTTACATTTATTCATTTAGCTGACACTTTTATCCAAAGTGACTTACCATTGCTTTATGTATGAAGTTGCAAGCCTCTGGAGCAACGAGGGGTTAAGTGTCTTGCTCAGGGACACATTGGTGTCTCACAGTGGATTTGAACCCATGTCTCTCACACCAAAGGTGTGTGTCTTATCCACTGCTCCATCACCACATGAGTTTTTTTGAAACTCCGATTTCTGATTTCTGACATTTATTTATAAGACTGCACAGTTTCTTACATCTATACTGATCCTGGTACCATAGTGTGAGCACAATGTTGGTACTTTATTCATCCCCGTCTCCTTTGACAAGAGATGGTGTTGTTTAAATTTTTATTTTACAGCTGTTACCAGAGTGCCACCGTCTGGTCAGCCTGTTAATTGCTCAACTAGGAACAGGAACTGAAATACATATTAGAAAAATGGTTAAAGAGTTTGCACACAAATGTTTATGAAGGAAAAGCAGAGTGAGTTGCGTCTTGTTATTTGCACTTATTTTGGACCGAATATATTCTTAATGATGTGTATGTTCTCAACTGGGAGCTGCACATTACAGAAGAACCTTCAAAGGATAACTCATTTTGTCTGATGTTTCACTTAACTACATTAATATACAGTAATCATATACATATAAATGATTGAATTCAGTGTTCCCTTATGTAAGTGATATTAATGCAATATTCACAGACAAGGAAATGTTTTACTGTTTGAGCATTGATTTATTTCTTTTACATTGCATTTTGTGAATTATGTGTTTTCTATGGATGTTTTCTATGTTTTGATGTTGAGAAACCAGAAAACTGCCTCTAGAGGGACAAAGGGTCATTTTATTAAAACTAGTGGCTACTAACAGATCCCACAACTGCTTAAGGGCTTCTAAACAACACTGTCTTTTATAAATATTTATTTGTGGACTGTTATTAGCTTCTATATTTTATATTTTTAAATATGACACTTTGATTACTTCAGGAGTTCAACGCAGCATCGGATGAACCATATTAAGCAGTACATTATCTTGTTTTTCTGAGTTAAGTGGGATTATTATTCATCTTTTGTTCAGAATCCAAGAGAAAAACTGAGGCTTAAAATCCTTACAATCAATGTTGTGAGACTGGATTTAAGTCTTTTCATTGCAAATACCCAAGTTTACAATGGTACAATATTAGTCATTTTGTAATTATATACATTACTTTGTAAACACTGTGAATATCTGAGAGAAGATGATGTGCACCTGTCTGTTGTACAAAAACTAGACCAACTAATTTTGTCCTACATGTATTGTTCTAGATGCAAATTTTGAGTTTACACACAATTTGCTGAAAATTTGAGATTGCACCGATCCTAGTTGCTAAAGTTTTGAGGCTATAACTGTTCTAATTGACTTACTAACACCAGACAGTTTGCTGTATAAAGGATAATTTGGTATTTAACAATTTTATCTGTAAGTCTACAGAGTTATTGTGACTGTGAATTAAAGTTATTGAATAAGGTTCAGCTCCTGGCCAAGAGATGTGAATGGGTACAGTTTAGGCAGGGAGCCCTGTGCAGGATTACTTACAGTTTGACAGCCTTTATGAGAGACAGCTGCCTTGCAGTCAAGGCTCAGCCAACAAATGCCCAAATTAAATTTGTCAAACTTGATTTTATCATTAAAGGTTAATTTAAATCGTTACATGCAGTTTCATGCATTTCCAATTAAATCCAATACACACCTTGAACCTTACAAACTTTAATGTATGCAATTTAATTACAATGCCCCCTTACACTATGAACATAAGAAGCTTCAGTGGATGGAGCTATGCTGATAGACAGCAGGTATCTGTTTCTAAGGCACTGTGTTAACACTCATTGCCATGAGACAGACATGGACGTCTGCAAAGAGGAAGATTCAGGTCGGCAAATGGTTAACTCTCAAAAATCGTGGTGCTCAGGTAGATTTTATGTCCCTTGTCTTCCTTGGGCAGCATGTATCACTCATGACTCACCTGTATTGTTTTTCAAACAGAGGTAAAATATGGGCTGTTCAATTTGAATAGCTGAACTATAACCTTATGTTCAAGGGCAGATAAACCTTTATCTGATATGCATATCATTTTTCAGTATGCAGCATCACTGTTTACTGTGAAATGACCAGACTACCTTATACACATGCCAAAAGTTATCGCAGTGGCACCTCCCAAAAAACACAATTTACTGGCTGATCTTACTTACTGATCCAACTGCACATGAACACGGCATTTTCCAACCGCTTTCTGGGAACTGAGATTAGGAGTAATTTCAGATGTTACAGCGATTGCCAAGTCTCCCAGAGCATAACTGAGTCCAAAGCCCAGTTTCTATAGTCAGTGAGTGAGATAAAATCTATCTATAAAGCATGCCACATATAGAACGTATGGATCAATTTCATGTGATCAATATTACTTTTGACAGACTGGGACCGTTGCATGTAATATATGTGTATGCTTGTGCAGGTGACCCAGAAATACTGAAGTTTATAAAATGATCATTTGAGATTATTTAATTGAGTAAAATCTACCCAAATGAGAGGCTGCAATTATACTAACTAGCGCAATTTCTCAAATCTCGTTTGGTGATTTACATGTGATGCATTTGGACTGTAAATATATGTTCACATCACAGATGACATCACTCAGTCTGCTAACCTAATTTATGTCTTGGCTGACAGTGCACATCAATATTAATACACAATACACAATATTAATGGGGAGTCTCACAAAACTATATGTATTTTATTCGTACCCTCTCTCTCTGTCTCTCTCTCTCGCTCAGCTTTGACACACAGCACAGACCAGTCTGCTATTCATGATTGTAAAGGATACATGCAGTTCATCGCTTTTTGCTTATCACATTTGAAAAATGCTCACATTTCTTAAATTCCTTCTCAATAATAGCATTTTCATGAGAAGATACTGTTGAGGGTCTTTAGAAGGTTGGTATAAATCAGAACTTATAATCTTCATAACTGACTTGTTAGTGTTTATTTTCTGGCACTTGCTTCTGTGAGCCATGCCAAGTTAGCTATTTTCTAATCAGAAAACATAACATGAGATTGACTCCAGCAATATCTTATACACTGACCAAAAAGTCCTCTTCTGAAATATTATTATATTTTTTTAATTGCAATTTATACTTTTTTCTACTAGACATGTGATGAAGTGTTGACCGGTCCAGGCTGTACCAGGCCCCCATGACCCTGCAAAGGATAAGCTGTTATAGATAAAGGATGGATGGATGGAATTTTTTTACTTGTTGTTGAATGGCACGAGATAGTTTGTGGACTGCTGAACCAAGAAAATTCTGCACTCCCTGGTGGCTCCTTCACATTTATGTTAATAATGTAGACAGATGATATCTGTTAAATTCTTTTATTGAAAATGTTTGAAAATGTGTTGTGAAAAAATCTTGGACCAATCTGATAAGTCTAACTTCACAGCTGTTGGTTTTCAAAGGCTTTGAAGTTATTGTTTTCATTGTACACTTAAAGTCACATAGTTTATGTTCTTGAGACAGATCCTTGTGATGGGATATTTTTGATTTTTATGAGAATTTTACAGCAAATATATTATTTAAGCACTTGCATAGATTTTGTTCTAAATAAAAACACAAAAACAATAACATCAGCTCAATAGAAAATGACTGCAGATGACCAGTTATGATCTGATTCTTTGTGTGTTCTCCAAATGTCAAATTTTCAGGAACGTGGGTGGTGCGCTATTACAGATGATTCTGATTCTGACATCCAATACAGTACTGTGCAGTATACAGTTTTTTCTATTTTTGGCTTGCCATCAAAGGTAAATCAGTTCTCAAACTGACCGTAGAAAACTGACCAAACACCAAATTGTATAATATCTTGTCCAGTATGATGAGACAGTTCATGGGAATGACCATTTCTTGTTAATTTCGGGTTTTTCACTTATTTCCTATATCTCAAGAGACTCTCTTTTGGCTTGCATGCATCACATTATTTCAGATACCATCTGCTTTGGACAACACAATGAGTGTAGTATTTTAGTTCCTATCTTCCTGAATCTTTGAAATTACAGAGCGCTCTATCTCTTCCCCTGCTCTACTTTCCTCAGCTTTTACACAGAGTAAGATAAATATGCATTTACTTTTAGGTTTAGAATGTGCACACAGGAAAAAACACAATTTCTCAGATACACAAACAGTGAGGATCAATTCCTCTGCTCCTCTCCATTCCCAAATCTAATTAGTTAATTTCAGTTTGACAATTCATACAGTAACACCCTCTCTCACAGGCCAGTAAAACTCAGCAGTGTGAACTGAATACTATATTTCATGAGGACTTTTTTCCCATGTGGTGGTTTCTGATGTCTCCCAGCTGTTCAACATCTGCAGATTTGTGTTTCCTGTCCAGAGTAAAAAAGTCTGTCGAGTCATGAGCACATTTCCCATGGTTGCGTGCTCAGCCTGATCCTGTTGCTAACATGCTCTGTGCCCTGTCTCCGAGGCCTGTAATCTGATCCTAGACCCGAAAGAGTGCGCAATTCAGAACTTGTAGCACCATCCGGTTGCCACAAGGCACCCTGCCTAATAGTTATGAGACGTGCCACCCCCCACCACCACCCTCCCTTGCTGCTGATCCATGTCACTGCAGATGAACAGCAGTATGCAGGCTCCTCAAGTTAAGTTGGCATTTCCTTCAGTGACTTCTTCATATTGATAAGAGCCCTCCCAGGAGACACGGTAGAGCGGTTGGGGGGTGTGTGTGGGGTGTGTGTGTGTATGTGTGTGGGAAGGTGGGTGGAGAGGAGGGGAGCACCACACCATTGTAATTGCTGATATCACGTGAGTGTGTAAAAAGCACTTGCCAGAACCCATTTGTCAGAGTTTATCTGTTATGTGGAAGACTGTAGAAAACTGGGACAGAGGTGGGGGGAGGGACTCCCTTGGGATGGCGAGCCTTTTACCCCTCTAACCTCGCCCCCGACAGAGCCATAAAGCTGCTTGATATCTTTGCGGTGAAAGTGGACAAAGTCACAACAGAAAGGACCCAGAATCATTTTGGCACAGTGTGGGAATATGTTCTCTCTGGAGGAAGCAGGAATAACAAGAAGCAGAGGAAAACCAAGGGGAAGAGGACAATGGGGGAGGGGGGAGACACTAACTGCACCATCAAAGTTCCCTTCAATTCCCCTGCTGAAGAGACAGGAGAACCCCCTTTGGTTTGAGTCCTTGCTTTGAATTCCAAATAATGGACCATTTAGTACCATTTAGTCTCCACGACATCCCGCATATGCATTTCTGTGTTGTGACCACACTGTCACACCAGCATTCATCTGCTGTGTGATTAATCTCTCCATCTGCAGCGTGCTGGCTGTGCAGGTGCCTGTGGCCTTGTGTTTCTTTACAGCCAGGTGTAGTGGAGTGCAAGCGGAGGGAACCCAGAGGTTAGACAGCGGAACATTAGAGCTGAGTGGCAATTGTTCAGTTCCAAAATATGTCAAAATGATTGATGAGGTCAGTACTAAGTGCTTGCTTTTGTATGTTGGGAGAATACAGGTGTAAACAAAAGACTGTGTTTTTCCTCTGGTCACAGGCACAAAGACACCTGATGATTACCAAGGTCTTGGATTAATGTCTGACAAATTATGAAATCTTCCAGTTAATGTGACAGGTGGTTTTCCTATCTATACAGCTCCAGCTTGTCACTCACGGTTTCTTCTGAAGACATATAGAAGCTCCAACTTGAGAAGAAGGGTCAAACCCACCAAAGCCACTCTATGACCCATGGCTAACATGTCATAAAAAAACCCCTAAATAATCATAAACATCCCTGTCAGCCACCATCTGAAATCACTGCACTTCACCAGGCAAACAATTGTCAGATTGTTGGTGGTGGAATCTACTTAGATCTGCACTGCATACTGCTATGCAGGAAGCAATGTACTTATTTATGGGTACCCATCAAGTTCATATAAGTGTCACATTTGTGCATTTGAAGGTGTTTAACTTTGTCTGCAAAGAAACAGGATTCATCTACAATCAGAATTTGTTTCTTTCTTCGGCTGATTTAAAAGCAGATCACCCAGATAAAATGCATTTGTACATTGTTGACAACCTCATCAGGTATGAGAAGAGGTCATGTGGCATTTACTTTAAACCAAGTCAAATTAGTTTGTTTAGTTTTTACTAAAAATGGGGGTCATTTGCTAGTAGTAGTTTAGCAGCAGTAGTTCTTTGGGGCTTTATATAGTATTTACCAAATGACCTAGTTTACCAAAGTCTAATTAATGAGGGAGCACTTCTGTGTCTGATGTGAACATGCATTGTTAGGAATGTGGTTTTGTGTTCATGTTTTTTTCCTGTTTCGTGGGTTTGGTTTTGTGTTCTTTTTACTGTAAGTTTTCTTTGATCTTGTCTTGTTTGGGGTTTTGTAGCTTAGTTTATTCTTATGTTTATTTGTATGTTTTTACCAGTTTGAATACTTAGTCCTATGTCTCCATGTTTTAGTGTAGTCCTGTCTCTGTTCCCTGCCCTGATTTTGTGGTCTTTCCATGTTTTGTGTTTTACTTTGGTAGATCTGTACTTTTGTGTTCCTGTGTATTTTACTTCTTGTTTTATTTTGTAATCCTCTGGTGTTCTTGTCTAGCTTTGTTCCTGTTGTTAGTTTAATGTATTTTTGTCTTTATTATTAGTGCAGAGAATGAATTTCACAACATGTATGTGTATGTGACAATAAAATTATCTTCTTCTTCTTCTTGTTACCCCTGCCTGTGTTTTTGTACTTTTGTTTATGGATCAGTGTCTGCTTTTGTTTCTAGTAATTTTGTTTTATTCTTTATTCTCTTCTGTATTAGTTTCATGCCTGATTACCTTGCTGTTTCACTGTGTGTCTTTGTCTAATTAGCTCCTCATGTCATTCACCTGTGCACACCCTCCCTTTGCTCCCTTTTGGGATGTCCTTTTTGCTCGTTTGCCTGTGTTTAATGTATATTGCCTTCAGTTGTTCATAGTCTTTGTGAAGTCCTTTGTCTGTGTTGAGTGTTTTGCTTGTTTTCTATTCCATGGATTTATTCCCTCGTGTTTGGATTTTTCTCTGCCTGTGCTTTGGATTACTTTTGGATATACTGCAGTTTTGGATTTTGCCTTTGCATGTACGTCAACCTGTTTTGGTTCACATTAAAAAATCTGACTGAACTGCATCCTTCGCCTTTGGTCTGCATTTGGGTCCACACCTCTTGTACCTGCTACTGTACTCAGCGTTTCCCATGACATGCATTACAGCAATTCTGCTGATATGAATGCACTCAGTACTTCCTGAACACAGCCTTCAAACCCTCATAGGCACCACTTTGTCATCTGTGTGTGTGCGTGTGTAGGTATGTGTGTCTGTCATCAAGCCACCACTGGCCTTCTTTTAATCCCGGGTCATTCAGGTCTACTTAAACACGGAGCCACAGAATGTAAACACAGCCTTATTAACGCTGCCAGACTCAGTAATCTTCCACAGTAAGCTTTAACCATGACTCGGGCTTCAGCCTCAGATTGCGTTTTGCTCTTAATGTCATGGTACAGCAATGTAAAGTTTATGGTGATCATTTTTCCAAATTTTAATTGGTTTGATTTTCAATTGACATCAGTTGTTTGTCACTTAGATATAAAAATATAAACATGTATTTCGAAAGAGATTTAGATGACTAATGATTAGTGAAGAGATAGTTGAAGTGTATTTACAAGTGTCTGTTTAAAGGAATGTAACCAAGGTCCACTTTGTGCACAGATTTATGACTCTAAACACTGGTTCTAAAACAATCCAGATGTTCTAATTAAACTGTTGTCCCATAAGACCCTTTTTCCCAAAGCTCATGTCATGTTCATGTCCGTCAACAGTTCTGTCAGAGATTCAGGTGTTATGCTAGTAGTGGCTAATGTAGCCTTCAGCCACTAGCCTCAAGAAGAGATGAGGACTGTGGTCTGGTAAACTGACTTCTTTCACCTCCATACGTCACTTGAGGCAATTTATCAGACTTTTCGCAGCTCCCTCTAAACACATGAAGCTAATACTCCCTTAATCCTGTAAACAGACTTTAATGTGAAAATCAATGCATTTCCCCTTTGATAAAATCAAATTAAATCATTGAGATTGTTGTCCGGGACTGTACTGAACCAGATATGTATTTATCCCCAAAGTTATATTTTTCTTGTTGTCCAAAAGTCACATATGTCAGGCTCAGTTACGGAGAAGCATCATCAATGCTTGTAGGGATTTGGTGTCTTTCTCAAAGTCACTTTAGGAGGTAAAATTCATGTTAAATTGGGGGCTTAACCTTTGTGCTTTGGTTGAGGGATGACCTTTCCAACTATGAGGGTATCCTGGATCTTAGTTGCCTAAACAATCTCATACTAAAAACCTTATCTTGGATGTTGGCAAAGCAACTTGGACATTTAACAGGCATACATATAAGCCTTATATCTCATTCCTTTGCTCTCCCGCCTCAGGATAGTAAGTCTCATCTCCACCGGGAACTTCTGTTCCCCTTCCTGCTGATCTGTTTACAGACCACGACCAAACACCCGGCGACTGGCCCATAGTTCGTCTCTGTCTGTTTACGCTGTAAGCCAGAGTATGCGCGTCAGAACTGAGCCACAGAAGCCAAGGGCTTGGACTCAAGGGAAGGGGAGCCACAGGTGCATGAGGCGAAGCTTAGGAGTCTGAAGATTTATGGTGAAAGTACCAATTCCAGGGTAATGATGAGAAGAGGAGGAGTGGGCCAGTCTTCTGACCGCCAGAAGTCAGGGGTCACACCCTACATCAACACTGGGGACAAAATAGTAAAGTCAAAGTATCTCTTGTCCAGCTAGAAAAGCCAGCTAGCCAGCGTCTGTCCGTCTTAAGTGGGAATGGTCAGAACATGATGTTTTTATCAGATCTTGTTTGCATTTTTCCATGAGAAAGTTGGGAGCTCTGGAACCGGTTCCATGTGCTCACAGATCTGTACCTAATGCTGTGTGTCCCACAAAATAGGCTCCTTCGTCATGTGTTCGAGCTTGGGGACAGCCACCCTTCCCATGGTGCTCATGTTCCTCCCTTGTCCCTGGAGGGATGGAGGGCCAGGTTTGACTGAATGATGGAGGGACACAGGGACACAGAAACGGAGTTGGTGAGGCAGCACAGGAGTGAGACAGAAACAGAGAGACATCTGCTTCTCATATCAATGGGAAAATTCCCCACGATCCTGGAGATTAGGATAGACTACCCCAGACATCGTATGCTGGCTCCTCTGAGGCTCACCATTTGCAAGCAGACTTCCTCCGGCCTAGTTGGCTTTAATTCAGTGTAACCCATTTGAGTGAGAGAACCTCCGCTTGCATCACAGTAACACACCCTCAACAAGTGATCAGTGATCTCTGAGAAATTGGGATATTCTTATTATTCAGGAAACAAAACTAACATGAACATGGGTTGACTGTGTCTCATCATCGTCATTCCTCTTGTTAACATGATTCCCGGGGGTGCTGCTCTGTTTATTTTTTTCTAATTAGCGCTGCACATTTTCACTTCTTCACGGCTGGGAGTCACTTAGTGGTCTGTGTTCATTCAACACCAGATCTTTCCACTATGGTTCAAAGCTTATCATAACACCTTCCAACTCCCCCAACCCTTTCAATGCCAGATCTGCTCCCGAACACCCAGGCGAGGCCGGCATTCTGCCTTTGTTGATCTTACTGCTGGAATTGTCAAACACCAGCTTTCAATAATTTTCCAAGCCCTTCATCGAGGAGAAAAAAAGCATTTGTGATTGGTAACAGTTTCGTATAGTCTGAAAGCAATCATGCCTGTAATCACACTTAATATTTCTGGGATGTCACAGTCTTACAGACAGGATGGATGTCCTGTTATTCATCATAGACACATATCGGAAGGACCTCACAGTTGGTTTCTAAAGAAAATATTGTCAGCTTTGCTACAGATCCTTCAGCTAAGCATGCTGAATTACTGAAATCTCTGCAAATGTAATATAGAAATTGGATTTATGGTGTAATCTAAGAGCTTGACAGACACGCAGGGAAACACCATTTCAGTTATCAGTTTATGTTTGGATATAGAATCCAGCTTCGAAATCGTTTAAATTTATTTACTAAAGAACGCAATGTTTTAGGTCAGTAATTATCTTCAGTAATTTCCAAATATTTGAGGGATACAGATTAGATGAGGGTTTGTTCTTGTGCACTATAGCTGACATCAGAAACTGCAGAGCAAGAAAATAATCTTAATGCAGGGCAGACAGGCTCCTCCTTTCTCACAACCCCAGCATCACCATGATGGAACTTGTGTATTTATTTGCTTATTTTCTTTTTTAGGGTAATGGAAAAGTTAAGCTTCAGCCAACGTCACTGAAAACATTTCCTTTACAAATGGAAAGTCATACTGATTTTGTCACAGAGACAGAGAATATCACTTACGATGCACTGGTCAATCCTCTCTTTATCTGTTGCATTTGCGTTAACTTAATATAATACATAAGACACCAAACTGACTGGCTGTTTATCCACCCTGGTGGTCCTCATTTATCTGTCCCCTCTAGGTACAGCACTGTCTGGGATTGGTTGATTCCACCATCTTCCTGGAAGCAATACTTCACGGCCAGACACGTAAAAGCATTGTCTTGAGAGTCTGCAAATGCACAGTAGCCACAAAGCAATGCGGACATTTTCCTGAAGCAAAGTGAATTTACTGATGATTATAAATGGCACTGCTGCCAAATTCCCACCAGTCGGCTGTATTATTTATTTTTTCAAGTTATTAACTTTCCCTAGCTCTTTGACCTCCACCCACCCTCTCCCTGCCCTGCTCCCATTTTCTTGTTCCTTGTTCTACAAGCTATAGCTATTTGAGTAAATGTACTTCTCTACACATAAATAAATCTCCGTGCACAATTTTACTTGGCTGCAGTTTGTATAAACACTTGCGCACAGACGAACTTCACCTAACACTTGCTCAGGCCACGGCCTACTTTTGTACTTTTCCTCTTAGCGGTCTATTGGTCACCACCATACCTCAAAGTCGCTGCCTTTAAAAGCATGTATTCAATTATTAGTGGAATTGTTTGGCATGTTGGGAAAACTGCACACAGTTGTGTTTCACACTTTGGTTTCTGTACAGATTAAACAAACAAGATATAACACATTATTTAGTGAGCTAGTGACACTGACAGGTGTGGAATTTTGTTACCTTTAGAAAGAACCAGGCTAGCTGTTCCCCCTGTTTCAAGTCTTGTTGCTAAGCAAGCTAGCTCCAGCTAACTTATTTACAGGCAAGAAACTCTCTCTCTAACTTCCAACAAGAAAGCAGGTAAACATATTTCCCAAAACGTCATTATATTCTTTAAAGAAAGCAATACATTGTTTAAATATTATTTGATTGTAATTGTGGGCAGCAGCATTGTATAGTCAACCATTACAACATATTCTTCAGTTCATATGCAGCTACAGAAAAATGTATTTGAGCTTAGTGTTAAGTTTAATGCCATCCTTAAACCAATAGCACAGCGTTACACAGCTACTGTCAGTTTACACAGGTTTACTTTATGACTGTGGCTGATGTGTGTGTTTCCTAAAGAAACATTTTACACATAGCCCCTGAGGGAGGATAAACTAATTTGAGGTTTTAAAAACACTGTATACCCTGAAAAAATAAACAGCAGCACTCAGATTGCAGTCCAGTAAATCTGCCTGATTGAGTTCATGTTTATGTGAGTTTTGCACTTATAGATATTAATCTAATCTCACTGCCAATCGATCTCAACATTTGCAACATTTACATTTATGTATATTCCATTTGCCTCTGCATCCTTTATTTCTTTTAAAAACATGTCAGAGGGCTGAAAAGTGTACAAGGAAGCAAGTTTACAGACTAATCTAAAGCTTGCTGCAGTACACCTGCCGGAGCTCGCAGAGGTGATCATTACATTTTACATAATTTTGGGCGTATAATTTGAAGATAATGTTTTAACATGAGAGCAGTATTAACAATATCTAATTTATCTGTTTAATGACCCAGGCTGCACCACCACCAACAGCGTCAACCCATGAACTTGTGAATGTGCTCCACATGTGGGACCTCTTAATGGAGTTTAGAGTATCACCACAGGCCTGAGTTATAACCTGCTCTCTGACTGCGGGACCACTTCCGCACAGTTTGCACCGCTTGCTCTTCATTTATAAAGCTAACAGCTTTTACAACTGGGAGTGACACAAGCCGTGATAACTCACCCTCATTGCTGTTTTTCCTTTTTCTATATTACCAACTGCAGGCCTCTCAGCTTGTGGAGGTGATGAAATTTTATCTTAGACAAACACTCAAGTTTCCTTTCAGAGCATTGCTGCTGCTGTGCTCCACATCATCGTCATGGACAGACACTGAGAACCTTAGACTATATCTATTGCAGATGTTACGTGGATGTTACCAAACTTGAGCCTCTCTTTCTGTTAATTAGAAAAGAAAATACACATTACTTTGTAGGTGCTGGTTTTAATAATTGTAATTGTTGTTTTAAGGAACAACGTTTTGAAGCTGGATTTTCATACCTCTATTAAAGGAATAGTTTGACATTATGGCAAACAGACTTTCTTGCTGAAATTGAGTAGTATGGAACGGCAGCCTGCAGGGGATCAGCATAGCTTAGTTTAAAAAATGGAGGAAAGGGATAACAGCTAGCTTGGCTCTCTTTTAAGGTCAAAAATCAGCCTACTAACACCTCTAAAGCTCTCTAAGGAACACATATCTTGCTTTCTTGATCAGCACACATACAGACAGGTCGTTGTACAGACAGATTTATGGATATAGTGGTTGAATGAGGTTTTGACTTTGAGTTTATCCATCATCAGTGCAGAACGTTTGTGTCATAAATACTGCAGCTGCATCACACTACTGGCCATACAATCACAAATTGCCATTGCCAGCTCAGTGGTTCTGGAAGGAGGGTTTTTGAACTTCAGACATAGCCAGGTGAGGTGTTTCCCCTTGGATCCAGTCAGTATACTATGCTGGGCTAGGCTAGCCACCTCAGCTCCACCTCTAGCTCCAACACAGAGACATAAGAATGGGATCAATCTTCCAAATCTAGATCTTGGAGAACAAAAGCAAATAAGTACATTTCTCAAAATGAAATACAGTGTCAGAGTGCAGAAGTGTATCAACTCTTTTCCACAAGCATTTCTCCCACTGGATGCTTTGTTTTCAGCATTGATTCAATGCCATATGGTTTTCTATAATTGACCCTCAATTTAAAAAGAATTAACTGAGCCATATTTTCTTGTGACATCGGGAATTTAATCCACACTTAGCCTGTGGTTACCACAACCAACTGACATTTTGATGTTCAAGACACAGCTGCATAAAGTTAAATGGTACGTAGAGATATCTCCAAGGACTGATTCATGATACCTTCACACTAAAATAACTTCCAATTGTTTGCGAACATGTGGACTGACTTCCTACAGTTGTAAAAATGCGCACACATGAACAGACTGGGCATGAAAACAGGATGACACCTGACAACCTTGAGACAGAAATATGTCAATGTTGGATGGAAGTGTAAACAGGATTTGACATGTTTTAAATGAAAGAACTTGTGATATAATGCTAATCACCTTAGGCAACAGTAAGAAGCTTTTTACTGATGGCTGGAGCACTTCCCATTCACCAGTTAGTCCAAATATAACTTTCTTCACAATAATACAGTTGGGGAAGGAGGAAAGGATTTATGGTTTGCCATGTCTAATGACAGGAAGAAAGGGTCTGGATGTTAAATATATCCTGTTTGGGTGTGCTGTCCAGGTGGTCCAACATGAGTAAAATGATATTACATCATCTCCCAAAAATCTCCAGTTCATGTTCATTCTTCACATTTGTTTTAGTATTTAAAATGTGAATTCAGCAACAGTCAAGGTTTTGAGCAACATCAGTGAAATTTATAAAAGATTATGCATAAATGAAGACTAAATTGTCAAGAATTACAGTGACTTTAAGTACCTTTGGTCTCACTGTAGGGCTTTAACTATTAGTTAGTGAGATTCTTCAAAGTAAGGGGCTCTCTCTCCACCTTCCCCTTCGAGGCCCCACTGTGGAGGAAACCAAAGCTGCCCCAACAATGATGAATGGACATCATTAATGTCATTCATCTGTTTACCTTTTACACAGCAATCTGGGAAGATGAGGGGTCAACAGCAAAAGGGAAATCTGCTTATTTTGGCACTCCAGTTTCTGAGAGCCATGCATTTGGTCTTCACAGCATCAAGAGACATGACACTGCAGAAGGTGAGGTACTCGCTTATTTGCCCAGCGGACTTTCTCTCAATTGTGTACCCTTATCACAATACCCAAAAAGAAAAGAGAAGAGGTTTAATTGACATTTTGATCTTTATATTTAATTACTGGATCAATTAAAGATTCCAGACCTTCTTAATATTCATGAAGAAACATCATGTTTTTCATCCCTGATCATAACGAGCCCATCTATCTGCAAAGCAGGCTTGAAACAGGAGCTTATATTTCTCATTTAGATACTAATTTCATTAAAGAGGCATCATTTAATTGTATAGTATCTTGTTTTAATAAATCTTTGAAAAGGCGGACATTAAATCTAAGCAGAGATGACACTTGGTTGACGCTACCATTCTCTGTGGCTTTGGCAAAAGCAACACCAACTTCAAGGTTGTTTTGTGATGTGGCAGCACAGAGATCCATCTCCCCTGGAATAAGCTATCACTAGAGCCAGGCTTGCTTGTCTTCTCAGTGTGTATTTAGAGTGCAAACAATTTGTGTGATCTTGTTTGGCCCTATCAGCCGGTGAACCTTTAAAAACACCCGATAGATCACTGAGCAGATGGCGAGACGGCAGTAAGAGTCTGGCTCTGTCCTCTGAGCAAACAAAGTCTGTGCCACTGCTTAGCTCTTAAAATATTTGAAACAAAACATGGCAATCACTTGGACTATGTCAATATACAGTAGCTTTACTTTTGCTTAAGTTTGGTCAATTTCACCACTTAGAAGGCAGAAAACAGCTTCAATCTTTGGACCATCTGTACTTTCAATACTGCCGCAATAAGGTGGACAAATAGACAGACAGAAAAAGAAGATTGATACTGTTGTAAAAGAAAACATTCACCACCCAGACAATGATAGCACAGCTAGAAAGACAGGGCTAAAACAGAGTAATTGCAGAGTCCAGTTCCCTGAAGAATCACAGTTTGCTTTGCTTCCATTCTGTCCTCTCCCTGAATTTTGAAGGGCTTCCATCACTGCCATGTAGAGATACAATTAAGGAGAAGACATACTGTGATATTGCCCAGCATAATTAGAGGAAATGTCTTTCACAATCCCTGATTGTTTGCGCTTACTGATGATCTGCCTGGGCTGATGGCATTGGGGGATGGCTCACTCTGCTTAAAGTGTCTGAGATGTTTAGAAACAACACTCTCCTGAGTGTGGTGTGTACAATGGCAGGAGGCAGAAGAGCTATTCAGCACTGTTGAAGGAATGTGTGGAAGCCCACAAGGAATCCTTTCGTTCCAGGGTTTCTCCAAACAGAAGTCCCACACAAGATTAACTCTATGTGTCAACAGTAATAGAATCTCCCATTCTGCCTCTGCAAACTTAACTAAATACTAAACCCTCAGAGGAAAATCTCTGTGCATCCTGGAGCCTGGGCCAGCAATGAGTATACCATCCATGTCACCAGTGAAAAGGATCTCTAAATGTTTACCTTGCCTTAATAGCTCTCACACAAAGCCCTGAGTAGCCTACTCAGAAGAGGTTTCTCTGAGTCTGTGTTTATACTCTGTGGTGTAAATCACCTGCCATGTATAGTCTAGAATTCCGAAATAAAACATCAGCAGCAGTATCCCAATCTCTGTAATAACCATGTACAGCATCACATAAATTACATTAAGCTTAAAGGGGAAGCGGGAAAAACCTCATCACTGAGTACTGAGAAGGCAGATAAAGCGGAGCAGAGAGCAGAACAAGAGAAGGGGAGGAGATTTTAATAGCCAGCATGTGAAAAGGTAGTGTGGGGCAATTAGAGGAAAGTGTGTTTTTCTGCCGAGAGCTCTGAGCACGACTGAAAAACTGTTGTACAACTTCATGCATTTTGGAGCGGATCATCACTTGACGATTTTGGACTCCGTTTTTACTTTGTGCACGGAATGTGCTTTGTCAAAACTGGCTGCCACTGTTCCACACTGCATGCATTAGGGTCGTTTAAGGCTTTGTGCTTTGATTTAGTTGATTTTAAATGTGATATAAAAGGATTTTCGTTTTTGACAGCATTGTTCCAGCACCTCCAGTTCGCCTCTGGGGCCTTATTCATTAGTTAGCACAATCTACTTCATCAGGTTACACGCGGCAACGGAGCTACGCGACTGCACTCATTCTCAGCATTACTAAACCGGGAGTAGATGACTTGGAAATTCCCGGTCAGCATCTTTTTTTCATTTCTGAGTAGTTTGGGACTTTTGTTGGATTGTTTCATTGTGTGCATCGGGAGCCCTCATCCCCTCTCCACTCGCAGACATCGCGAAATGAAACTCTGTTTTGTCATCCAGACTGCGGTGGCGCTTTATCTGCTGCTCTCACCTGCACAGGTAGGACGTTTAACTGCAGTTAAACTTAATTCTCAACTCAAAATTTGACTCATCAAATAAACATTTCCACAGTCCAGTTTGATTATTTGGGTCTACAATGCAGATTTTAATGGAATATAAAATAATGAGCCTATTGTTAGATATATTAGTCTGGCACCAATACAAAATGGTTGAGTCAGCAGAAGCCTATTGATGAAGTGATAATAAGCCATTGTCCATGTCCATACGGCTTTGAATGAACGCCATCGTGCATAGTTCATTCATAAGATGGAACGTGACAAACTGCATCACTCTGCCTGTGGAACACATGATGCGAGGTGACTCACTCTTTCATTTGGCGAAGCATACTAAGCTTATAATTAGAGTCGCATTATACTTTAAAGCCCAGTTTCACAGACATGGATTATTATTCCCACCCCTGTGTGGTGAGGTCTATTTTTCTTTTCTTTGCAATGTAGATTTCCATCAAGAAAATACCTGATTGACAACTCTTTAAATAAGGAATCTTTAATAACGTTTTGAAAGGCGAAGCCTCTAGTGTTCAAACTTTGCAGCTGTAGAGGTAACAGATCCTGGCGAGGTAGCAAGCCGCTTCAGTCTGACAGACTGAAAGTGTTGGCAGTATATCAGGTAAAACTGGCAAGAAAGTTTGCAGTCTCCAGTTCTCTTGTTTTCATTTGCACCCACTGCCTTTCAGTCTTGCCTTGTTTTATCCCAGCATAAATCTCAATTTTTAAGGGTACATGCAGTGTGAATAATTACAGTGATGAAGATGAACCTGTGTGTGTGTGTGTGTGTGTGTGCGCGTGTGTGTGCAAAAAATCTATTGAAACTTAATTTCAGGCCAGTCATATCAATGTCAGAATAGCAGTAGATTACCACAAAGCGGTTCTGTTCTCTGTTGCCTCACTTTGCCTTTTTTCTTCTTTTGAAAATGTGCCAGAAAAGGACAGAGCTGAAACTGGAGTGAGAATTCATTCAAAGCTTGTGTAGAAACACTTATAAGAGGATGTGCCATAGGACAGCAGGACTTGTGCCAACTAAAGCTCAGGCTCTGATTTCCTTCCAAGGTGGTGGATGGCTGGCAGCTATATCTGATGGCTCTCATGTTTAATGCAAGGCCAGGCATCCATTCACTGCCACTGTCACACTGCATAATGCTGCTTGTTGAACTGCTGCAGTTTCCCTTTTGCCAGGCTGCAGTCCACATATAGAAGTTCAAGCACCATGTCCCACCAAAATCTCTAGCTGGAGACTCTGCAGCTGTTACTGAGTTGAGAGTGAGTGGGAGAGGCATGGGATCACCACATCTCCACTAATCCTCATAATCAGCTCTTGGGCTGCTCAGTCAAAATAGGAGTGACAAAATCCAGGGCCCTCAACATGTAGCAGGATAAATGGCCCTCCGCTGCCTGTAAGACTGACAGCAAATGTAAACAGTACATTTCTGAGATTCAATAACCTGTCAGGTCACTGTCTGTGACTGTCTGTGAGGACCTGTGCTTGTTGTTTCTGAGGTCCATCTCTAACCCTTCAGTTCCCATTGTTTTATGTTGAAAAATCATCTTAAAACAGAAAGTAGGTTCTGCTTTAGTGCAAATATGTGCCATATTTAGCCCTAAATACGCATAAGGAACTAATTGTCTCATTTAGCAGACTAGTGACGTGCTAACAGCCCTTTTCAAGCCAGAGTGACAAAATGAGACTCTTATGGAAGGTGTCTGTCCTGCCAGGTCCCACAGTCAACTGTCAGACTGGCGTACCAAAGTGGAAAAAGCAAATATTGGCCATGTGGTTGGGAATGCCATTTATAAATGTCTGTCTTTGGGATTCTCTCCCCATGTATATGTGCCACTAATTGATAATGACAATTTCTCATCACTGACACAGCTGTGACATGCCTTCAGCAGCCTTGTGACTCATGTGGTCAAACATGTCTACTATGAAACTTAGAATGGCCAAGTGAGGGTGGGGTTAACATCAGTTGTGCTTCATGATTCCGGTTTACTACCATGGATTTACAGCATAGCTCAGTGTCTGTGTGTGTGTGTGTGTGTGTGTGTGTGTGTGTGTGGTAGAAACATGTGGTCACTTTTTATCATTTCAGTATGTCTGATGAAACAAAAGCAGATGGGTTTTTTTGTGTCCCATTCTGATGTTTTTCAATTAATGTCTTTATAGTTACTTAAGGTTGTAAGATTCTTATAATAGTGCATTGTAGCAACCCAACCTTTTTTGGCTTGTGATCTCTCAGACCCCCTAGACATATGGCTGCATAAGCCAGTAGTTTATTACCAGGTACACCAAAGAGGGTTTTCTTTCACTGGGGGTAGGGGGTGAGTTGCCTTTATTGGACATTGACAGTGTACATACAGAAAGGAAGTGGAGTGACGTGGAAAGAGACATTGCTGATGTAGTAAGCACCTTAATCACGTTGGCAGTGTGTTGGCAGTACCAATAGTTTATAAATGAGCCATAAATAAGCCATCACTACTCTTTTAAATCCACCCCCACCTCCCTTTAAACTTTAATTTACCAACATGTGCAAAGTTGGCAACATACAACTGATACAAGATTCATGTAGTCTCAATAACTGTGGGCTTTCTGTTGATATTTACAGATCATTCTTTTGTCACTGTCCTGGTCCCTTACATATATGGCTCTTGATAGCCAATGGACGCACCTGGGTTTCCCTTCCGAACAATGGTGGCCTCTTGGTCACCCGGTCACTAAGGATGTCTAATGGAGAAATATAATATAACTGCCGTCCACCGGTAATTTTGTTCACATTCCTCAACACTCTCTATTCTCCTGTTCAGTGTATTATTGGTTCTTCCTGTGCATATAATCCACATGCTGTGCATGTACAGATTGTGTTTGTGTTTCTGTGTTTACACTACAACACTGTGAATATCACTGCTTAGATTCTGCCTGTAATTCATTCTGCAGATTGAAAGAGCTTTGCCAAAAGTGCCTGTTGTCTCCTGCCCATTTGACATTTTCCCCACCTTGTTAAAAAAACACTGGGATGTTCTGTGTGCAATATTTCTTCTTTATTTGTCATAGTAACTGTGGGCATACAAATGCAGGTGAAATCTTGCATCAACATAACCAAACCTGACTGACACAGTCAGCGTTTCCAAGGAGAAACACCTTAAGTCCTGTTGAAGTGGACTGCTGCACATCTTAGGAATCAGCTCTAAAAGATATTTCTGTTACATTAAGAAAATCAGTCAAGGGTAAGAATTATAAGCTTATATGGTATGAGATTATGAAATTCTTTGTCTGTTTTAAAAATACAGCATTTTTCTAGGATGAAATGATAGAAACCAAATACAGGAAAAACGTCTTGCCTAACTCATTTGACTTGACTCAGATAGACTCATCACCACTTCACCAGTGAAGCATGCTCCTGATGTCTTTGAGCAAAAAACAAAGAAGGCAGTGAGCCTCAACTTTTTCTCTTGTATCTGTGTATTTGAGCACATGACATTTCACAGGTGTTTCCTTTATGTCATCACCAGTAGCAAAACAATACTTGAGTGTGACCATCTGTGTCGCACACACGTGTCTGTTCATGGAGATTTGTCCTTATTCTTGTTTATAACTAGCCAAGTGTAGATGGCACTGCATCACATTTCCATTAACACCACAACTAAAAATAGCGTAGGTTTCAGTTTCTCAGAATCGAAGTCCAACAGTTCTCCCTTCTGTCTGTGTTTCTGGCACATCTTTCTAATTCAGATGTCTGCACGCTGGGCCATGCAGTGACCTGCTGACTGAATGGGCTCTTCCAGTATTTGTGTTGTTGAGATATTTCTCTCTAGTTGTAAAGCCCTGCCCCAAGGGAGGGCCACAATCGGTATCAGGAAATATGGATTTCTTCTTCCTTCTGCGGAGGAGGAGGAGCGGTGCTGCTCGGGGGCAGCCGTCTGCTCAGTAGGCTTTAATCTCCCATCTGGATGTAATTTAGTGTGGTTTACACAGGGAGAACAGCGTTTACTGTAATAGAGACCACAATTACCACCGGTCAGTCTTATCTCAAGACCTGTGGGTGTGTGTGTGTGTGTGTGTGTGTGTGTGTGTGTGTGTGTGTGTGTG
>JAPMOB010241377.1:0-21885 GCA_029875015.1 Lepomis gibbosus
TGTGTGTGTGTGTGTGTGTGTGTGTGTGTGTGTGTGTGTGTGTGTGTGTGTGTGTGTGTGTGTGTGTGTGTGTGAGTGGGAATCAGGGTTCTTCAGAGCTGGGACTTGAGATAGGAGAGGTTGGAATGCAGCTCTAGTGGGTGCTGCTGGTTTTTAAATAATTTTCATGGATAGTAAAGAATGCAGAGTGACATGACAGAGGAATACTGGTGAGGGCAGAGAGACTGACATGCCACAATGGTCATTTTAACAGCTAAGAATGCAACACAATTTTATATTCAGTACTCTCCTAATGTTAAAACAACCACTCTGTTTTGCTGACATGGTACGGTGTTTGTCGACTCATGAAGCAGGAGACGGTTTAAAAAATGTACCATGTTTTGTTTGTTTATGTGTACATCCATGTGAACCCCGAATCTCCTCAATATGGACATGTAAGTATAGTCACCACCTGCTGCTATCACATTATTGCAACAGCATGCAGGACATTTCAGCAATGTGCTAAGTTTGCGTTTACTGACACCATCATTGGCTAAAGAGTTACCAAGTTAGCGTCTGTTCACTCCAGACCTAACTAATTAGCATTGTCTGAGAAGGACATGACATTCATAGTCACCCCACTAATGGCAAAATGGACATTTTATACTGGCCTGCAGCTGCAACTCATGATTATTTTCTTCTCATCATTACGAAAATTGTAATTAATCTACCGATTAATTGTTTCAACACTAAATGTATAAATTAATTTTAAGAAGGGAACTGGCTCATGGTTTACGCTATTATTTGAAGATCTTTCTTGCGCAGTGAGTGTAGAATCAAACCCATGACATTTAAACTGCAGGTCCATTTCAATCTCTGTTCTTTAAGCATTCAGATGTAGCTGCCCACTGAGTGGAAGATGATCTTCACTGCAAGATGCCTCTACTGGGTGTGTTGGCATGTGCAGAATTTGACCCATCTGATCTGTAGCTCACGTCTGTTCTCAGTCTCAACACCAGCAGTTCTTTAAATCGAAACAGAGTTACATCACTTCTTCATAATCAAGACTGTGTGACCTCATGCCAGTCGTGTGAGCTTATGTGTAATCGTATTGCAGAATGCTGTTAATGAGCAAGTGTGTTTGCATTCAAGCGCTTATATGTTTTTATGTACAAATTATGACACATTTTCTTTTTTATGAAAGCTATTCAATCGGTATATAGATCTAGTTAACCTGAAGTGGTCTTTCTTATCAAACTTTCCAGTTTACTTATTTCCGTTGGTTTACCCTTTAAGGTCCCTCTTGGTATTACTGGCATGTCACAGTTAAACTTCCAAGGATTTCATAGGCTGCATCCATAGCAGTCATTGCTGGACTGGCTCTTTTGTTCCCTTCTTTATTCAGTTTTGATTTTGTCTAGATGAGAATTATGCCATTTGAAGTCTGTGGGGCTTGGTCTCTGGTATACCTGCTTATAAGTCTTGTTGCGTTTCTTTGTCTAAATGAGAAGGATTCAAATTACCTGAAACTATGAGTGTCAGTCCTCTTAATGAGAGAGCAAGTTGTCAGGGCTGAGAACATTATACAAATCTACTACAGGAAACCACCCAAAAACTGAAAGTTAGAAGATCAGACATTGACGGTTGTTTTCTGTCTTTTCTGGCATGAACACCACAGAAGAAGACTATAAGTTAATTGTGCTGAACTTAAATGGTCTTTTTTTTTCACCTGCACCTTTTTCCTATGTTTTTGTGTCTCTGTGATTAATTGGGACAATAGTTTATGAAATTCGTCCAATGAGTGAGCGATGTAGTCAGCAGCAGCAAAACAGGGCTGCAAGGTCATTCTTGTGGGCAATAGGCACCCGTCAAAGTAGGTCCCCGAAAGTGCTTGTTTTTGCCACTGGTTCAGATTGTTATTATAAATGTCTGACAAAATATGCTAAGGATCCCTACAGAGACAGACACTTTTTTTAAAGAGTAAGATAATTTTTGTTTAACCAGAAACAGTCACAATAGTGCAAAAGCATTTTACCTTGCAGAAAACAGAAGTTGCTAGTCGGTTATTTTGTTCGTGTTATTGTGTGGCATTGTTGTTCTTGTTTGTTGTTATTGTGTGATTTGTGTTGCAAAGGATTAAAAACACCAAAGTTTGAAGTTTTAACTCTCTCTCCACTGCTAACCCTGTAGGATAAGAGCTTACTAAAATGGTTTTTCAGAAACAACAAACCAACAACTATGACGTGATAAACTGAAAGTCTCCTATTGCGTCTAACCATCTTAAAGATTAAACACGGAACTCTGTATCCACCTTCTTGGATGGTGGCCACAGTAGTGGGAAAAGTGATGTCCTCTGTAGAAGAGCTTAGCAGGAAACCAAGTGTGGTCAAATACGCAGAGTCAGAGTGGGAAGCCATGAGTTTGTCACCAGGAATGTCAACATATTTTCCTGAGGAGGAGGATGTGTTTTCTGGGGGAAGAGCCAGGCCCGGGTCTTTTTCATGTCAGTTCAACTGTACAAGGCTGAGAAAAAATCTTGTTGGGGACAGGCACCTTTTTACCTGAATAACCCAAAATGATTAAAAATAACTCCTTAACCATTTGGCCTAGATGCATAATTCTGGTCTCCTTTGAAAGGTCAGACACCAAGGAATATAAATCCATTGTATATATATTTATTTTGCCCTTACAGACTACATGCACATGCAATAGAGAAAAAATATGATATTTTAATCCTCTTCTGGTAAAGAAAAGCTATATTTTAATGAAATAAACCATCAAAACCATCACAAGGAAGCTTATTATGCAAGTGAATATCTTCTAATACACGTAGATTGCAATTGTAACTGTAAATCTGATGAAAATTAAAATACAACAGTTATCATCCAACATTTTCAAAATATACCAGGCGAATGTCCATATTTTGGCAATATTTACTGTTAAAATGTTGACTTTAATTGGTAGATATCTTTAAAACACTTTTTCTGTCCATAAAACCAAGTTCCAAATAACAAAACATTGAAATATCCATAAACTGTGAATATTCATCAACATTCCATCAACATTACAGGCCTGTAGATTGAGAACGGAACATCCCATAGTGACCCAATTCAAGCGAACAATCAGTGGTGTTTCTATTCATTCAGTTTGAAGCAGATCAAAAGATCAAAAGAGCACTTTGTTAGAAATCCACATTTTCTCCATATTTATACAACGTAACATGGTCGAAGATGTGTGAAGACATTGTTAGAGTGGGATTTTGTTTGAGGATCATTTTAAAGTTGGCTCTTTGTATATGAGCATGTCTAAACTGAAGGAGTTTGCTGTATTTGCTCTGCCCCCCTTGGTTTTATCATTGCCAGAGTCCATATATGGGATCCTTGAGGACATTTCAGGGAAGGGAAGTCCAAAAAGAAAACTTTGACAACACGTCCAACACGCAGTAGTGCTGTCTGAGGAAGCAGAGCTATATCCTCTGTCAGTACATTCTGAAATACATTATTTTAGAGTTATTATAGATTTTTTCCAGAAGCTCTCATGTCAGGTGCCACCACCAGAGTGAATAGTTCGGTCTAATGCTTGGGTCTTGACGAGTTAGTACTTTAGTACTACAGCAATGCAATGGTTGCTTTTGCCTGAGATTTTGTGACTGCTAAAAATTAATTTAGGTTTACTCTTATTTGAGGCAAGACTGTACATTTCTTGTTTTCACAACAGCAATAATTGTCTTCTCCATCTCAATAGTAGACAAAAGGTTAATTAGAAGATGAAAAGTACACTACAAGGTATGCACCAGTACCTGCAACGTACATGGATGAACAGTATTTGATTGGCCAGTGCAGTGAGTTGATAGATTATGTTGCATTGCGCTGCAAAACAAGTAGAGCAAGTGTCAGCTTTTTTTTTTACCAGACTAACCGCCTTTTGTTGTTTTTTCCCCACAACCACTGCGGCAGGCACCCTCCACTGCATTGCTGTATGAAATGAATGAGAAGTCTGTGTTATACCGTAGCACTGAAAGGGCCACTATAACCACTGATCTAACCTATTATATATAGTATTCATTACTGTGTTTTAAATATAGCATTGCCGTGGATGGGGATGCCCAATCTATACATTTTATTTCTGGACTGTGTAACTAAATAGCACCCACACCGTCTTTGATCTGGAGATCTCAAGCATCTGGCTGTGTGCCTCTCTGTGTGTATGTTTTATGGTCAATGGATAGAATACACACACCCTGCTTGAGTAGTGTTTTATTTATAGACTTATATTAGTGAGTGTATTTGCTTTTGTGTGTTTCTGTTGATGTGTATTTGTGTGTGTGTGTGTGTGTGTGTGTGTGTGTGTGTGTGTGTGTGTGTGTGTGTTTGCCTTGCCCATTCCTCGACCACATGTACTTAACAGTCCTTGACATCTGGTGACCATCCCTCTGTTCGGGCTCTCTGACTGTACTTCACAAGCTATGGGAACTGCTGCTGTGGTGTGTCTGGTTGTGTGCGTGTGCATGTGTGCGTGTGTTTAAGGGGCACGCAGAGAGACAGATGACCTCAGGTTTGGTGCAGATGTTTTGTCTGTCTGGATGCAGCTTTGTGATGTGTTTTCCAGCAAGACTTATAAAGTCAACTTGTTTTACCCTGTATTATCGAAATCGCAAAATGACCTTGTGCAATATCCAAATCACCGTTGCTAGGGGTTACTACCGATGCGGACCATGAACCACAATGTCAGATGCTTTGTAAGACCATCGCAGCTGGACTCTGCCTCATTTACTGTCGCCTCAGTAAATGACAAAAATTGATTGTCAGTGTCTCCAAAAGCTACCTAATGTGACAAAAACAAAAACATAATCTGCTACCTTTTATGATTTGGTTAAGTTTAGACAACTACAACTAGGTTACAGTCAGGGAAAGATTGTGGTCATTATTAACTGGCAGTGGGCAAATTCTATTTTATTCTATTCTGTTCTATTTTTCTTTGGTGCCATTCTGTTTAGCTCTGCCCTTTCCGTTTCGCTCCTTCATACTCAGTTCTCCTCGTTATTCTATTCTGTGTCACTCTTTACTCAGTTTTTTTTTTTTTTACTCCCTTGGCCCCGTTAGAGGTGGTCTAACGTTTATTCACATGTTGGGGTTTTCCCTGATGGTTATATATAGCCAACAGGAAACATCCCAGAAATCCTCATTCTTCTCCCAGTGAGAGAGAGAGACAGAGAGAGAGAGAAAGATAGAGAGAAAGAGATAAAGCCACATACACATCTGCAGTATCTCATGCCCTTCAACCCCAAACAGGGTTCTACTGGGATCCGCTTTGTTTATATTCCCATGCATATAGTGACTCGCCGTCCACCCAGCCCAGCCTCCAAACGTCAGCCTCATTCATCTTCACATGAAGTCAAGGATTGTTCTTCCCATCTTAGGTTCAACCTCACCTTCAAGGCCTGGAAATGTAAATGTCTGATTTCCCTCATTAGGCTTCTGTATTCTTGAAACTAGAGAACACAGACACCCACAGGGTAGACTAAACAATACTGTATCAGTTTAAATTGAGTTGGACGAGATAATACATAAAGAGGCATTAAGTCTCTGCCCACCTTTAAATTGAATGGATAAAAAACTTAATTGCTCTGAGGGCATCTTGTCTAGCAGATGATGAGCATTAACATTAAAACATTCAGTCAATACAGCAGCATGCATCAGTGCATCCACTGAAAATAAATCCAATGAAACTTTTAAATGCCCTGTTCTGAGTGGAGATGTAATTTTTCTCTCTTTTTTTTGTCTCCCAGGAGAAGCGAAAACGGCAAACTGAGATTGAAGATAAAAGAAGGCAGCTCGATGACCTGGTGCTACAATTCCAGCATCTCAAGGTTGGTTTGTGTTACAGTATATTTAAAGCGTGGGGGTCTGCTCTGCTGCTGGTGAAATTACAGGCGGTCCATCTTCATTCAGTGTGTTCCCAACTTACGCAGTGCACGTAGCTGTTTACACACAGCTTCTATTTTTGTCAGGCTGTTCATTCCTAGCTTTCCATTTTGAACCCACTCAGACATTTGAATATTTGTAAACATCATCACATATATGACAATAATCATAATTTTGCTTGTGTGCAATTTCAACTAGGGTCGCAAGAATTGTATCAACGCATTGTGCCGTTGATACAAGACGTAGACAGATGGCCACATCCTTGCAGATATGTCGTCTTTGTTGAAGGGTTCAATAAAGGGTTATTGCGGTTAGGGACCGATGGCCAGAACAGATATTTTTTCCAGTTAATCAGATCCAGTTAATTACAGTATATATTTCCACAGTTCTAACTGGCTTTTATGTTTTAAACACAGTATAAGTAGTAAAATGAAAAATGTTGTCAACATCATCTCACACAATGTCAGTTATTAAACTGCTGTGGTGTCAAAGACACTGTGCTGCCTTTACAGTGAAATAATTATGGTGATGCAAAGACTCCGTTAATAAGTATAGCTTCTCTGTTTGCTGGGATATGTGACAAAATTCCTGCATTGTAATGTACTTATGGACTATGCTTACATATGTTATTTATAGCTTTAAATTCATTGCCATTGATAACATTTAGTGTTTGGTCTGGGCTAAACACTGCAAAATGGTGGGCTGCTGTATGTGAAACATAAGAGAGGAAGCATTGCTTGAGACTGGAAGTAACAGTTCATTCAAGGTCGGATATTGAATTTAGGGTTGGATTAGAATAAAGTCAGTGCAAAGGTGAAGGTAAAGTAGAGAGATCAGTTTAAGGTGAGAAGCTAGCAGATGAATAGCGTCAATGATGATGCTCACAAGAAGGCTTTACAAAGTCGTGTGTGACCCCCATTCATCTCTCTTAATCTACCCATTCCTTCTTTCTTTTTTTTCTAAACATAGTTCTTGCCTTGACCCTAAATGTCATCGAGAGCAGAATGTGGTAAGAGACAGGTAGTGGTTCATTCCACGCAAGGATCCAAATCTCAGTGCTCCTGGTATGCAGGGCCGAGTTTAAGCAGGGCAGGCCTGGCTGTTTTCTTCTTTCCAGAAAAACAAACACAAATCCAAACACACATAAACAAATCCCTTAATAATTACTGCCAGCCACTACTGGTAAGCCAAGATTTTGTCACAAGTAAACACTGATTTGACGTTCAAACAGTAAGTGCTGCGTAAACGGGAACACAAACTGCTGACAGATTGTGAGTTTGAAATAATGAGCAGCTTTCAGGCATCAGTAAGTTATGTGGAGCTCTTGAACATTTCAGTCCAGTGAAAAAGACCACCCCTGTCAGGTGGAGACACACCAGACATAGGCATATTGTGACAGCTGATCATCCCTTAAAATATGTTCTGCTAAATCTTCTGCTTCTTAACTCTTATTTGTGAGTCTGCATACTGGACTGTTGATGGCTGCAAGGTATTGTTCGGAAAATCCAGCAGCCATAAATGCTGCACAGATGCAGGGTGGGTGGGGAAACAGCAATGTCTGTGGTAACCAGCTTTAATATTTGCAATAAAAATACATTCCATTCTCTAATTAGAGCCTTCAAACACACTTGGCTTGAATGATTTCTATATTAAAGAAGTGTGATTCTTACTTCCTGGCATTTTCCAGCATTTAACACCCACTTATGGAAATATTGTCAGAAGAACAACACTGATTAAAGCCAGAGCACAATGTGTTTCACACCATTAAAGCAATGTGTTCAATACAACCATTTATGTAGGTTAAGCTGTTGTACTGGAGTTCGATCAGAGTCTTGAGTCCACATTTCCACAGTCTGGGCCCAGCTACGAAACAAACATTAATGCTAATCTCTCAGCACTGCCTGAATTTGAACGTGAAAACTTTATAATTTGCCAGAAGAAATTTTGTATAATTTTTACATTAATGGGTAAATGTGATACATATAGCTTAGATTTTGGTGTGTGTGTCTTGAACTAAGTGCTAGAATCAGTTGTTTCCTTTCTTCTAATAATCATAAAAAAATGACATATGACATTAACTTCTGATATTTCAGACTACTGCAGGTACTACACTTTAGACTACTCGATGGTGTTGTTTTATTCAATCAACACTGCATTGCAGAACCCCCCAAGGGATTTACTCTCTATCTCTGGCAGATAATAATTCAGCCGGTATCGAGGTCACAACAGCTTTTTGCATTTGCTTGATGTCTGTTTTGTATTATTATTATATGTCTTTTATTAGATAGACGCAAACAAACGAAAGGAAGTGAAGTCAGGGAGATGGAGAATGACACACAACAGTTAATGGTTAGCACCTTAACCCCCGGCCACCAACACGCCCCGCTTGGCGTCTGCAGCTTTATATCGAGCCACCAAAGAAAGGACCTCCACCTGCAGATCTCAAACTCAAAAGTCTGGCCTGTGTCTTGTATCTATTCCCTTTGTACTGCTCATGCTCCATAGGGAAAGATGAAAAGAAGCAACGGATAATCTAAATGTGCCCTTACCCAAACATGTTATTCCTATGCTCTATCATCCACTGAACTAAACAGCGAACGGAGCACTGCAAAGCCTGTGTACTGCTCTCTTTAGTTGGGTTTTTTTTTGCATACAACACCAGCAGGCTTAAACTCTAGATTTAATCAGCATCTGGTCACACAGTCCCATTTAATGGCCATTACCTCTGAGTGCCACACAGCCAGGCAGCATGAAGCAGGCTTTGTTGTCGGCTCTCCAGAGATGTAGTGGCCTGGGAGAGGAAATGGAGACTGGAGCGTAGAGATTTGATAAGAACCTCTGGGCTGGATGATTCAAGCCCCTCAGAAGGGAGGCGTTGATCTGAGTCAGGATCATGTAAACACCATGAAGATTTCACAGCAAAGTTAACCTTACCCAGCATTTTCTGCTCAAACCTGGTCTCCTTAACATATAGTTTATTTTCCCTCTGGAAGTTGTGTGTTTTGATGATTGGTCTTTTCTAAATTGGTTATTTTAAATTATGATGAATAGCACAGGTTATCGAAACAGCCCCAAACCTTCCCTTGAAGAGTCGAGTTCAGAGCGTTTGTGTGTCAGAGCTCAACAGGAAATGGAAAGTCTATTAAACAGCGTGAGAGAGAGAGAGAGCAGAGAGCAGGAGCTGGTTCTCAGAGGAAACAACTGGTCAATTATCCTATGCAACTTTATTCGTCACTGTTTTGTCAACTGCTGAAATGGTCCCAAAAACTTTAATTGCTTGTAATGATTTTTTTGTAAAGTAGTGATAAAATTCCACTGGGAGGTCAGAGGTCAAGGTCAGGTACAGGCCAGCATCCTCCTCTGCTTAAATGATTGTTATTTTACCTCATATAGAGAATGCTATGATATTGATTTGCCCATTGGAGTCACTTTAGATATGAACTTGTAACTAGCTGCTTATATGGTGTCACTAGCACCATAGTAGGTGATTAAAACTGCAAAATAGGAGATCTAAAATACATGGATGGGCAAACATGCTTTATATGGGTTGGTCAAGTAGCTACTGCCCCACAGGCTCAGCACCAGTCCGCTTGACTTTAAACTAAGTTTGACTCCAGACTTCAAATATATTGTTTGTTTTATCACCTTTATTTAAACAAGAAAGCTATATTTTTTCAAGACAGACAACAAACACAAGCATCTCAATTACCTAAATGATTAAGAAAAGGTTTAACCACTAAAATTGACAAACATCCGCAGGTATTTCAGTTTTTTCCAATGTTCAAATTTGAATTCAGTGGTTAAAACTGATGTTAGAAAAGGCAAATCCATTCAGTCAAGTTGATAACGCTGAGTGTATGACACACATGATCTGCGTGAGGTGAGCTTGGCTATGTGGGTGTGCGACCAACACACACACAGACACAAACAAACAAATAGTCCCGCTGCCACATTCTGACAGCAGGTGGTAAATGCCTCGGAATAATTTCTGCAGAGCTCATTGTGTGGTGTGGCCTCTCTGTGTTTGTGTGTGTGTCTGTGTCTGTGTGTGTTTGTGTGTGTCCTTGTCTGTGTGTACGTGGAGGCACACACATACTGCTCATTGTCAGCTCTACGACTGTTAGAGCCAAGCAACAATTTGACAATAAACAGCCAAAGGTGAAACTAAGTGTTCCCGCTCGACTCTGTTGTGGTAACAAAACAGTTCCAGAGTTCCAGACAGAGACGAGACATTAGCGACATAAACACACAACTCCTGGCGTTCATCTTTACAACATTAAAGAAAAGCAGTTACCTCTCTGTGAAGAAATGATTGGTACTTTAACCCCTGTTGATGTAGACAAACAGTTGTTGAGATCTGATGAGAGGCCTGATCTTGATCATATATCTCATTAACATAAACACTGTGCTAAAGCGACTGCGGACATTTGTGTGGTCCAATTTGTCTTGAGAGACAAAGCTGCAGAAAGAACCGCTATAAAGAGAAGAGGCAGAATTATCTCATTAGTTTTGTTAAACATCAATGGGCAGAGCCAAAATGTTTCTCTTGGTTATAAACATCAGACAAGTCCATTAAAGCAGGCAAGAGGTACAGTAATAGTAGGGAAGTCTTACATTATGCTTAATCACTATTGAGATGGGCTGCAACTTGATATATGTGTCCAAAATGAAAGCATGAGGCAGATTCTTTGGAATTTAAGGAAAACAAATGTGTTAAAGTTCAAAGAAAACACTCAGGAATGAAGAGAAACAGACTTGTTTGTGGAGGAACAGTAAGAGATTGAGCAGTATCAGCAAAATATTGTCATGTACATGTACATGACAGTAACTTACTATATGTCATGGAGACTAGTTACTGTAGTTCCCCCGGCCTTCAGCAGCAAATGTTTTTCTGTGAGTAACAGCTGAGAAAAGAGTATCTGTGTTATGTAAAAACTGTGTGCATGTGTGGGCCTACGTGTTTATTTGTTGGAGCTGTGCTTGGCAGTCATCTCACAAATCTCTCACAAATTAGGCTCCATAATAGAGGTCCACTGGCTGTTAATAGCGTCTAACAGTATCACAACCTGGTTAGAAAAGAAGAGCTATTTGAAGAGACTACACATTCAAATGTGAGAAGAGTTACAATTAGTTGTGCAATATTTTCATGGGGGGTGGGGTTGATCTCCATTTAGTTTCTATGTTGTGCATGCACACAAGGATGCACCCTGCAAGTTTCATGCATTTCAACTGATTCACAGTTGGTGGTACACAGAAATGTAACAAAGAGTAAGGAAAGGCACGGAAGATGACAATTTGCAGCTAGCAAAACATTCCAAAAAATCAGCTTTGCAAATGTTTTATGAGCAACGCAATGCATTCAAGGACACTTACAGTGGGAAAGTGTGAATGAAAACATAACTTTGTTTGTCACAGTCACTCTCAAGCTGAGGAGGACCTCCAATATGGCTGCCAGAATATTTAAAATCACATAAAAATCCCTCTTTAAGCACCCACCATGTCTCTGTTCCCTCCTCAGTCCAAAGCCATGCGAGAGCGATGGCTCCTCCAGGGAATGGGCGTGGAGGAAGGCGAGGCACGGCGGAAACAGCTGGAGCAGGATGAAGAACAAGGCAAGAGGCTGGAAGACATGATACATAGGTAAGTGACACGACAGTGACACTTGTTGTAGGATTTGTTTAGTCTTCGGTGTGGTTTTGCTGCTAGTCTGATTATGCTGCACAGATGGGATGAACTGAGCAACAATACCAAAAGTTGTTACATCTGTTTTTGTTACTACACATCTGCTTTTCTTTCCGTATTTCCTAAAATACCAGTCATATCATCTCCAGTCTTAAATCTGGTTGTCAGTTCTGGCACACATTTTAACATCCCATCCAAACAACGTGACTGCATCAGTAACATGGAGAATGCATCCCATGTGATAGTACAAATCAAGAACGTGGACACTTCTAGCTGCAAAGACAAAATGTAAATAGATTAAATCAAATCATCAACAATAGTGCGCTTTAATGACATCAGCCCTATTTGAAGCATCAAGGCAGACAACCAGTATAGAGCTCTAATTTCGTGAGAGACTATATGTGGCTCAACACAAACACACTCATGTTGTACACGCACACCGTAACTGGAGAAGTATTTGATGTATTGGATTTGGCAGGGCAGCTCTGGAATCTAGCAGCTCTGTAACCTTAGAGCACAATCTACCTTTTTCTCATGCAGTGGTGTGAAAACAAACACCAAGAGCTACTGTGCATGTATATATATACCTTCTCTACAAACAGATATGACAGGAGCTGTCATGGAATGGAGAAAGGGGAGGATAGATGAAGAGAGAAAAAAGAGGATGGAGTTGTTGTAGAAAATGTGAGCTAGAGGGAGGAAAGAGAGAAACTCATGAAGCAGAAACAGAAAGATAGGAGAGAGGCGAGTTCAAAGCAGGGCATAATTGTCAGAGGCAGAGAGGGAGGTATTGAGAAGGAGCGAAAAGAGAGTGATGTGATTCTGTGGGCACTTCCTGCGTTTGTGTCACTGGGAGGAGCTTCCTGATTCCCAGAAAGTATTGCTGTGAGATAGTCACTTATTCCCCGATGAAGTTTGGCCATGAGATCATTAGTGATGTGAATAAAGCGCCTGCCAGCTCTTGCCATCTTGATGCCTTGTACACTCTGTGGCATGGTGGGAGAATCGGACAGAGTGGCACCTTGTCTTCTCTGAGACAGAACGAGCATTGTTGATGGCCTTTTTATGTTTTTCATTAGCTCTTATCTTGATGAATGGGTGATGAACTGTGGAAGTTGACATGAAATTAATCAAAAGTCTTATTTTGTTATTATGTTATAATGAACTGTGTGTAATGGGAGCCAAACTAAAAGTGCACCATGCCTGCGCTCTGGTGGACTGGTAGACTGGTGGCTAGATGCCGACATTTGCATTTCACCATGTATTCATGCCCTGAAAAGGAGTGAAAATGTTATGGGAGTTTGTTTCGGCACCATGAAGTAAAGAGTAGAGGAAAATAAGACTGCTGCATCAGCAAAAACTGAATAAAGTATGATAAGAATAGTGGAGTAGAAGGCAAGACAGACTGTCAGTTCCAGGGCAGTGGGAGCAGAGTTAAAACTCATCATTGAACATGTAGATTTACTGCTTCATAGTTGATGTATTTGAGCGACAGAGATCAGAGCACGCTCAGAAAATGAGGCTCTCAGAGAGGCTCTGGGTCAGTTTCAGTAAATCAAGCGCACGCTCCTCATCTATCAAATCACAGCATGAAAGAGTCTCTGTTAGCCAACAGCTACTGTAGCTTATCACCAGCGCTGAGATAACATCAACATCGTATGTTGTCACGACCACCAAAATAACATTCACTCTGGTAAAAACAGAACACCAGTGAATGGTCAAAGAGAGAGCATTGTAGGTCCAAAGTACAGTTGTGATTGTGGAGCCGCTCCGTGTAAATCACTTCATTCAGCTGCCGTATAATAGACTTGTTGTCTGATACGCTGCTTCAAAGAGGCAGTATTGCAGCGTGTGGTTTTAATTGTTTACAAAAGCAATTAAAACCACAAAGTTCTTTTCTGTGCTATGCACTGACGTGTTTCTGGTTAGTTTTTTATTTTACCAAATCCAGCTTTATTTAGTTCTACAGTTTGCCAGCAGACAGCAAGAAGAAAACCAAAGCAGTCTGAAATGCAAGTTAGACTCATGCTGCCATAATAGATGTCAGAGTCCACTAGATAACTGTATCACAAGGATGACCAGAATACGTTCTGTATTTTTTAAACTCAGCAGTCAAAGTTAGGTTTGCACAACGAGAGTTTCAAAACCACGGTGGCTCCAAAAAAATCCTGAATGCCTTATTTTCCCTGGCAGTTTTTGACTGAATCTAGAAGTTGGTAGGTGTTGTTACTTGTTAAGTAATACACCAATTGTAACAGTTTTACATGGAATTGGAACAACCTAAAATTTTTCTGACCTGTTTATGCGTAACCACAAAATTTTTTCAAGTAATCAAGTCACAGAGCATATGCGTGTGGGAGGTCAAGGAGTGCTTGATGCTTTGGCAATATTGTTGTTACACATTCATGCCAATAAAGCTAATTTGAATTGAATTGAATTGAGTGCCTTAAGTAACACACATACAGAATCTGAAACCCTGTAACAAAACAATTTTCCTAAACTACCTCAAAACATCAACGCTGGAAGGGAAAAAAGTAATGAACAACTTTTTAGTTCATTCATTTGAAGTAAAATGTCAAATGATGTCATGCTGTGAAGGTGGCCCACCCCTGTGTTGTGTGTGTGTGTGTGTGTGTGTGTGTGTGTGTGTGTGTGTGTGTGTGTGTGTGTTTTAGGAAGAGGGTGTGGCATCTAAATTTACTCGGTGGACACCATCCCAGAATATCCTGTAACCCGGACAACTGGAGTCTTTTCACCACCGATAGGGGCAGAGGTGAACAGTTGGGACGAATGTAGACACTGCGTCATCACAGTGTATATGTGTGTGTGTGTGTGTGTGGGTGTGTGAGAGAGAGAGAGAGAGAGAGAGAGACTAAAGCTATAATAATGAATAAACCTGGATTTCCAGAAAATCTACAACCACCTCCACCTATAAACATTTCTGAAATAGACTCCACAGTCTCGTATCTAAAAGCCCAGAAGCCCTGGAATCTGTCATACTTTTATGGCAGCTAGACTAATAACACGTGCACGGGTGCACATTTTAATGACAGAAAGTGACAAAGACAAAGCAGCATCCATTTATAGCTGCTCGAGCCGTTTCATGCACTAGAGAACACACAAACAAGAGTGAAAGAAAGAGGAGGAACAGCTGTATCCGTCGGCGGAGAAAAACTGCAGTGCTACTGAGCTTACAATGCAGGAAGAAAAACAGAAGAGAACCAAGAAAGAACAAGCGTCCCTTCAGATTACCCATACGATTATGCAAACCTAATGGAAAGCACATTATAAGAAACAAAACACAAAGACATAAGGACAACAGCAATGTCTTTGTGTGGCGCTGCCTGCCATTGACCTTAAACTGGAAATCACATAAAGTGATGGGGGGGGAAACAGAGCGAACAGTGAAATCTTTGTACAGGCTATTTCATACACATACCTGAGCACAGACAGAAAAGAAAATAAAAAGAGAAAGGGAAAATAGGGGCAGTTTGTGTCGTAGTTGTAACCCAACTTGGGAAACACGCAAAGCACGAAAGCAATGAAGAAATAGCAGCCATTGTGATTGCAGGAGAAGAGGGTTACTTTGCAAAAGCCTGGTGAAGAAACAGACAGAAGGAGACAGAATGAGAGAGTGCGGCAGCAGCAGTGGTAGTTTTACAGATATCCCTATCATTACATGGACAGGCTAAGTAAACAGAGAGAGGGACACAGCAGCAAAAGGCCCTTTCACAATGTGGCTATGGCCTGAGCCACACCATGCTACTTTTGGATTATTTCTTGTTTCATGTTGCACAGACAGCCCCCAGGCAGATGTAGCCATCATTGTAGGGGAGCAGTGCGGTTTTTATACAGCATTTCCTGCCACAGCTACAGGACAAATTTCTCAACTAGTTTGAGGATAAATTTAACTTTGTCTATTTCAAAAGTCAGTGTGGAATTATAGTTTGCGGCACTGATAAAAAAGAAAGCCATTGCAGCCCGATGAGCCCATGCATCTGCAATACTCAAAAAATATATATATAACTCAACTTAAAATATTAAACTCTTTATTTTCTTTTCCTTGTATATTTTGGTAGCATATTAACATATTCACACCTTTCTTTTTCCCCTGTTTATGTAAGCCATGTGTGCCAAGACTATTGTGAGCTACTACTGAATCCTACTGTTGCAGCATCCTCATTTCTCTACAGGAGATCAATACTGTTTCATCTAATCTTGTCTAAACTATCAATCAATTACCAGACCAGAAAACCTCTGCTGTAAACTGTGCTGAAGAGGCAAATGGAGTCTGGAGGATACACAAGGTCCAGCAGGCAGTCTGGCTACAGCAAACTATGCTTATTGCAACAAGGCCATTGACGTGCCCTGTATCGCGTTACATAACGCTCTAAGAATATTTGTCTTTTGCCTCACAGTGGCAGTATGAGAGCACGCTGTTTTTAACTGAACAGAAAAGTATGATGCACTTCAGATGAGATCATTTAATGATGTTCTGTAAACCTGCCCACAGTCTGAGCTTATCACCACTTCAGGAACCATTTTAGCTCAAGCTGAATGAAATGAAAACAAACTGCAGACACCAAACTTTATATAACAAAACTGTTTCAACATTAATCAACTTCAAAATTAGTCACTGACATAGTTCAGACCAAGACACCATGTTAGGATGGACTGCATTTGGAGCACGACACAACCATGATTCATGTTGGACATTTACTGTAGATAATTTCAGATCCAACGCAGCCTCCTGTGTCTAAACCAAAGTCCGCAAAGTAACAACGCACTCAGGTCACGTTCCACTTGTCCAAAAACCACAAACATGTAGTGCTTGAAAACATTTTTTTCAAGCAAAATAGGTTGTGTATACAGATGAATGAGAAGGTACTCTGTCACGGCCATTTGCTTAAACAAAAAAACACAAATGTCTCGTCATTCCTTAGGGACACTGGAGCATGTGTGATCTGGCTTTTATCTTCGGCACACCCTCCTTTTGGTCTTATAATGTAAGCCTATTAAACTGTTGCATTTTATTAATGTTAGCGCAGGTTAGAACAGGATTGTGACATTATAGATTAAAGATGCATTTGTATTTAATTAATGAGAGCTGAAAACAATTAGTCGATTAATTAATTGACAGAAAAAGATCTGTGATTAATAGATTCGGTTGTTTAATCAAGCAAACACACCAAACATTGTGGCTTCAGCTTCTCCAGTTTGGAAGAATTATTTTTTATGTTTTATATTGTTGTAAACGGACTAACTGTTGGTCAATCAAAGCAAGACTAAACTATTAAGTGAATAAGAAACAAATAAAAGTCAGATTCATCAACAAGAAAACAAAACAAGATTACGAAATCACAAACATGGACATAACCCAGTTTCATAAATCCACATAATTCCCAGCTCTTTTGACTGTAGATGAATGTAAAATGTTTCAACTTTTGAAGGACCTGGAGAAGTTTTAAAAGACATGTGCTTCTTTCATGAGAGTCTCACAGCCTCAGAGCAGACTGTACAGTGCTTCCCATGCTGTGAATAAAGGCCTTTTAGTATGATACAATGCTGCTCAAGGACTGAGCTGGGACTTAAAGGCAGCTCTTCCATCAATCAGACATCAGGATATGTTGCCTACAGTGCAACCTCTAATTTGTCTTTCTGTGCCCTTTAAACTGAAAACAATGGAGACTTGTAATGAAGACTTGAGACAGAGATGGAAAGATATATATAATCCATCTGTTTGTGAATTTCAGACATGGACAGTTAATCGTTGTTCATGGCAAAAATAGATAGGAACAAAGAGCTGTATCAGCTCCTTATCTGTTTTTGAATCACTCTTCACGTCCTGTTTGTCATGTGGAAGATAGATCAACACTCAGGACAGAAACAGGAGGAAGCAGACTAATGTATGACAGCATAAGATCTTTATCTGGGTCAATGTGCCTGCTTGCATTAGAGACAGTGTTCATATACATGACACAGCTTTAAATGCTGACCAGTGGTTTTGTTCAGAGTGAGTAAGAGAACATGCAAATATTAAGCGTTCTTGCTTTCTAGTAAGTGGAAAAAATGTTTGGCTTCAGCAGGGTTCATGGCCTGAACTGTGTTTGTTGATTGTCAGTGTGGTTGCAGTTGAATGTGGAGGCCACTGATGTTCATCTGTGCTGGTTTTTTAGGTGTGGTAATCTTCACACATCAACACAGCTTTTATTGGAAACCATTAAGATCGTGTAGCGTTTATGAGCAGCATAATTATAACGTAGTTGTAAACATACATACAGACATTTTTGGGTGATTAGTAGTGTAAAGTATTTGTCAACAATTATAAGGATTTTTTATCAGATTTATGAAAGGCTTACAAAATGCTTATACATGTTAAATGATTGATGAATAACAATTGGAGAATTATTTTTTTTTAAAAACATAAAAGTGTATTTGCTTTTATTTTGCATTCCATCTTGACAAGTTGAGAGCGGCAGTAAGAACGTGCAGAGAACGAGTCAAATTGAACTGCTCTGTACTCTGTAAACTTAAACTTTAGCTACACTTACTTTCAGGGACTGCTTGGAAAAGCTGTGGCTCTTTGGCTTTGCCCACTGAGGCTTACCTCAGTCAATCAGGTTTTTTCATCCTGTGAACAGCTCTGAGTCTTCAAAGTGTTCAAGAAAAAGGGAAGAACTGTACCTAGAAAGCAACTTTGCTAGACTCACACACAGCACGCAGAATCATAAATACACAATGTGGTTTAGACATCCTCTCTTACACCCTCAGTCCGTCATGCTTTTGTCTGCCTCTGTGTCTCTGACAGTCTGTGTGTCACATGGACAAACACACACACACACACATCCACCGCACACAAAACCAGATGTCTGCTCTTCCTCCTTCTGTATGATGTGGAAAGCAGTTGCTGCCCACCCAGGCGTATCCATGGCAACTGGCCTGCGGTGGGTTGACAGGGTGGAGCGGTGACATCACCGGTTTCAGGATCGCCACTGAGATAGTAACACTGCCAGGCACAGTAGTGTAAAGAGAGGACGAGGAAGAAGGGGAGGGGAAGGAGGGACAGTGTGAGGTCATGGCCCCATCTCTCTCGCTCACAAGCATGCACGCACACACACACACACACACACACACACACAGACACACACAATAACCATATAGGCCACTCTGCAATAAAGACAATCTAAAACATTTTAAGTTGATAACGTGTTAGATAGATGTCTTGTTTTGCAAGTCTAGACTTCTCTTTTGCACATTTCTAAATACATACATATGTTTATACTGTATAGTATTTCCTTGAAATAATGTACTCACTGCATGATCTAAAAATAAGTGGGACATCTAATAATATGTTATCCTTCTGGAAGATTTATAGACTTCATTCATAATTCATTTATCCCCTCTCAAGTAGTAACCAGTGTAACAAACCTCTAAACTGAACACTGACGTCTTCATTCTTTACCTCATAATACAACGCATTGCAGGATTAATGGTAATTAAAGGGAAGTGAAGGTGAGAAATACAGTTTAATAGTGAAGGTCATGAAACCGTCCATCATGTTATTTCTTCCCTTTCTGTGCCCAGAGAGTTGGTCATGTTTGATCACTAGAGGGCGCCAGACACAACCTTGAGGTTTCTCTTTGCACCCACGCAAGTTTAGACCACACAGGGGTTGACAGAGTCAAAGACACAGTGGATTAATCCGGTCTCATAGTCTCATAAGAAATGTATCCTTTGTGAAACGTCATTGAGGGAAGTGTTGATCCAATTTAAGAATTTAGGTTGAGGTTTGCTGTGGTGTTTTAGTGGATTGCATTCTGACATATGGATGCTCAACAATTTGCCTTCCTCCTTTCATGCTCGCATAGTTCCTACTTTCCTTCCCACACTTCTCTATATCCATGTGCTACCTACATGTCCTATGTACCGTCTTACAAACTCAATGCTTTTTACAGTGGAGAAACTCCACTGTGGTAACTTAGTTACCACAGACACAGTTGGGGTCCATACTGGAGTTAGATCAAAAATGTATTTATGATAAGACAATTTTCTCCTAGTTTTATTTATAAGCAACTGACAAGGATTTATACATATATGCTGACATCAACATATGCCCTCTGTGTGAATATTTCTAATATTTGTCTTGCGGGATTGTCCTAATAATACAGTGCTTCAAGTTGCAGTGATGTATTAGGATGAGAAATCTGCATCCTCTTCCGGTAACAAATCTTGTTTCCTCTACCTTTTTGGAAAGACCTCATGCGGCTGACAGGAAGCAGAAGTAAAAGCCATTTGCCACCATAAAGGGAAAAAGGGAAATGAGATAGGGAGGAGAAGGGAAAAGTGGCCACACGAGAGGCAACTGTGTACAGACATCTGTACACAGGGAGAGGGTACAACAAGACATGTGGAAGTTTTCATCTCCAACCCGATGGACACAGACAAACACTGTATAGTTTGTGTGTTAGTAGTACAAATCAGCATATGGTGGTCTCCATGGTTCAGTCCCGGTGAACTACAGAATCTAAAAGTTTAAAAATCTCATGGTATTAAGATGAAAGGGTAGCTGAGAAGGTCATGGCTAAAGAAGGCACACATCTCTGCTCTGACTGAGCTTGAACTGACAGCACACTTGGTCACTAATGGGACAATAAGACGCAATTTATACAGAGAAGGGTTAAATAAAAGTGACTTCCATTTTGGACTTTCCAGTTCTCAGTTCCATTAAAGGTCAGCACTGTCAAAACAGCTTGCTATTGGTCAGATTTGTGTGTCAAGGTTCACCAAAGTTGAAATCATATAACAGAGACAGGCAGTAGACTCAGTGTTTGTTAGCCTGTTAGCCCGTACTAGTAATGGCAGCCTGCAAAGTTTTGTGAGACTTGCTGTTGTAGTTTGTTCATAGACAACTTTCAGTAGCCTACTTGTTATTAGTGTTAATAATTGTATTGCATCTCCAGTTTTGTTTCCTATTTTCTACTGTCATGATACACCATAGAAGTGGATTGGAGTGATTTTTGTTTTTGCTGGAAGATTAATTAGCTAGTAGCATCATGAAAATTATGACAAGTAAGACACTTTATAATTTTAGATGTTGTCAACTTCATGTAATCTTGTAAAACTTAATATTTTGGAATGAACCAGAAATTTCTTTACTTCCACACAATCCTGTTAGCATCCCCTGCATCTTTGAGGCCTGAATGGTGTGCAACATTGGTTGCTCGAAAATCTGAAAGACCCATCAGTTTGATGTGTTAATAGAGGTCCAAGTATAGCGAGTAGTCTACGTACATCATTGTGGTACGTTAGTCCTTGTAACTCAGTCCAAGGTTTGGTGATTGTTTATCATATCAGCAAGGCTAAAATTAATACTGTCTCACTGTCAAGACTATTAGACCATAAAATACACTCAGTGTTTCAGTGGGCCAGTTATGCTGCATTATAATGGACAATACACTCTGATAAGACTCTGGCTCTCTTCAGTATTGACAGTGGTGCTTAAATAGCTTTCATGCACGTTGCTATATTTGTTACATTCTTTCCATAAAAAGAGACAATACACTGTTGTTTTTTTAATACATAGAACCTTGATTTGTCCGATTTCAAGGAACACTGAACGACCCCGAACTGTACTGATTATTTCGATCTAGACAATGGCTTCGGGGCACACTTACATAAGGCCAGTTTATTCTTTGTTCAGTTTTCAGAAGTAAATGAGATTTCACATCTGTGGTTTCACATCTGTGTGGTTTCATTCAGCAGAGTCAAACTGCAGATTTGTGAGACAGATGCAGTCAACAACAGCTTTACTTGCAGAACAACTCCACTCCACTGCTGCACCAACACAATACACCACAGCTTCTGCAGTGTGTGTGTTTACTGCTCTGCTGTATGCGTACTCTCTTGCAAAAGAGATATTGATCTCAATGTGATTACCTGATTTTGAAAAAGGTTAAAGGTTCTATACTTAGTTTTTCTACTAAAATGAATCCTTTTTTTATTGCCTGTGTGCGAAGGGGCTGTAATCTGACATTAAAATGATCCACTTGCCGGGTTTGGTTATTAACTCTGAAGGCAGGTATTCCTATTCCTATTCGAAGGCTCCGGGTCGGATTTTCCGCGAAATCCAGTGACTGACACCTGCATGCGCGCTCCCGAGACTTTGTACTCAGCAGCAACGACACTGCAACTTACGACATGGAGTCTGCTAATACTACTATGCAAGATCTGCTCCCAGCACAACACAGACTCCAACATAAACTCAACTTGTCAAAGCCTGCAAGAAATGATGTAACGGTAA
>JAPMOB010241378.1:1735-11870 GCA_029875015.1 Lepomis gibbosus
CCGATAAGAAACAGGAGGGTTAGTCTTTCTGCTTTACCTCTCTGGTGTGGCCTTTTACTCATGATTAACCAGTTAACAAGTAGTGTCTGGAAACTGTGCCAAACCAGCTCTCCCTACATCTGTCAGTGCAAGCAGCCACATCTGTACACTGTAAAAACCCATCATGTAAATGCAATTTAATTCAATCAACTCATCTTGTATAATCACATGGGTTTGTCAGTTTTAAGTCAGGCCAACTTAAATTGTCCATTTCTCCCATTCAGAACCATTTCACCGCTTACAAAAGTTTGAGCGCAGTCACATTATGACTGTTAAGCCGAATATGATTTGTGCGAGACCACCGATGGGCCAGCTGGCGTTGACACAGATAATCATATAGCGTGTGATATGTAAAGATTCTAATCTAAAGCATTAAGATCCAGTCGGTGGTGGTCAGTCTCAGGCTCTTATTATTGAAAACACATTGATACACGTGATATTCGCTGCTGATATTGACTACCAAGACGTCACTTGTGTGTATTTACTTATCAGTAAATAAACACGTTTACCTGAAGTTAGCTTCATTTTACAAAGTTCACTCACCTCCATTTACCTCTGTAGGCTGTACAGTCCCACATGGCTTTCCATCCAGGAGCTTTCATCCTCAATTTTTAGCTTTTTTTATAAACAGATTGCGCTGCATATAAAGCATGTTTGTTTTGGTACAAAGACACAAAAAATCTGGCGTTCTCGCAGACTAAAGTGCCCTGTTTAGATTTTCCTAGCTTAGCCCAAAGACTGGAAACATGGTAAACAGCTAGCCTGGCTCTGCCCAACAGTAACTAAATCTGACCACCATCAGGTCTAAAGCTCTCTAATTAAACCGTTAGATCTCATTTATTTAATCTGTACAAAACTAAAATGTAAAATGTCAATATGCAATTTTACGGGAATTATGTGCCGGCTGGGACCTGTAACTTCCTGGCAACAGCTCAGAGCCAATAAATAGTTATTTGTATGTCATTTTACACATACATTTTTCTATGGATTAAACAAATGACATGTAACATGTTTAATGAGCTTTAGAGCAACTGGGAGGTGGATTTTATTGCCTTTGGACAGAGCCAGGCTCGGTCTTTCCCTGTTTCCAGTCTTTATGCTAAGCTAAGCTAACCGGTTGTTTGCACTAGCCTTAGGGCCTGTGTCCACCAAAGCGTTTTAATTTTGACGGCAGCGTCTTTTTTCAATTCATTTTAATGGGAGCCCCGCGTTTTTCCAACCTGGTAAAAATGCCAGGAGCGTGACGAGGTGCTGAGTGTATTTTTCACGGCGGGCGCTGAGCGCGTTTTTTTCAGTCGCTGAGAGTTGAAAAATGTTCAACTTTGGGAAAAACGCTGCGCTCGTCACTGTCACTTTTTACCCAGCTGTCCAATCACAGTGCAGGAGGGGCGGGTCAAACACCGCACCGAGCACATCCGATCTTGAACGAAACGATGTGCATACTCGCCGAGGTGTTTCCTCGTCCGCAAAATCTCATAAACCCACGTACCGACAGTCTTTACTCTCATGTTTCAGCCTTATCTTCATGCAGAGCGAGGGCCAGAGCAAGTTGGCCTACATACTTTGTGGTGACATTTTTACATTCAATAATATTAAGTAGGTTACCCTACTTGCAGCACAACGCCTCAACGGAAATTGTGGATCATAGCAACCATAGCATCTCGAAAAAAACACTGCGCCTCCAAAATGCACCCTAGCGCTCCCAGCTAGGCTTTCAGAAAAGCAGGTGGTGTTTTCACATGGTAAAAAAACACTTTGGTTACCCTTGTGTTACTGTACAGACATGAGGAGTTCTTTTTATCTAACTCTCCGCTAGAAAGTGATTAAGTGTATTCCCTAAAATGTCACACAGTTCGTTGAAAGGGTAATTCCATTGAGCTATAACTTGGGTCTTATTTTCATCGTTTTGGCCATCATTTCTGCCAGTTCTAATAACATTGGATTTACCAAGAAAATTACTGAGATCTGAGAACATGGCGACAACGCTACAGTGGGCCAAGAAACACGAGCATTCACACAGTCAGACACATTTCTACCAAAAAAAAAAGCCTCTCTAGACAGATTATCTAAACCACTCTGATGGATGGTAACAGCTGACAGTTTGGGCAGTGATTACTGCCTGATCTTCTATTAGAAGAGATCTCAGCCATTAACTTTGTGAGTATACATTATTAGAAAGTATGGTCCAAACCATAGCCCCCTCTAACTTGTGATAAACCAGATATTTCCTTTAACAAGCAGTCTTATCATACAAAGGCATGCAGCACACCAAGCCAACTGTCCCTGCATGTGTGAGTGGGAGCGGCCACATCTGGCGGAGGCTCTACATGTACGTCTAACATGTACCACTGTGAATGTGTGCGAGCTTGTACACCAGCGGATGTCACCTGGAAGTAATACTAGCCCTGCATTCCAACACTGATGTGAAGTGTTTTTCATTAGTGAAGGGAAAAGTCCCTCATGTTGACAGAGTGGGCACGGCTGCAGTCCTTCAGCCCATCCTCAGGCTAAACACGCTCCATTTTTATCCACAGTGCTCAGCCTCCTAACCTTTGTCGATCAGTGTTATAATCCAAACAGCAGGTCACAGTGTCAAAGTGTTTTGGTTTTGAAGAACTGGTTAAAAGCAGGCCTACAGTTAAGAGCTACTGAACTTGAGGATGAGGACTAAGATGCACAATTCATCATGCGTTTCGATAAGTTTGCATGAGGATTGACCGTTGATTTAAAGCAGGCCTACAGACAGGGTCAGCGAGTAAACGACGGCGTGTGTCTGTTCTGTTGGGTTGCCGGGGGGGGCAGACTGTTGTTTGTGCGCGTTGATAAGACTTTTGTCTGTGCAGATTGCTGCCTCAGCACAGGCTGCAGCCACAGGGATGCCACTGGCTGACAGATGCAGCAGAAGCAGCATGTGTCTGGCAGAGTGGATGTTTAGTCTGCCAGTGCACCACATGCCGAGCTCATACACTGCAAAAATAAATCCACACCGAGAGGTCTGTCAGTCCTGTATTTTGTCAGAATCTTGTTTTTTTTAATGAAAGCAAATGAATATCTGACAGCTCTTGTCTGTTTGTTGGAACGAGGCTGGTTATTCTTTCATAAAAATAAAATTCTCATGTGAGGGAAGTTATCCCGCAGCCTTCACAGATTGATCCTCTTTAATGTTGGCTTCAGTGTGAGAGGACTGTTTGGTTAAATGAATGAGTCATTTATAACTGCATTTTTTAAAAATGAGATCCGTTGCTTACTCATAAAACAGGATGATAGTGACCACTAGTGTTTTTATCCAAGAGAACCATCATGCTGTCAGTATCAGCTGATCACTTTTCTGAGGAAATAGTAGTAGAAGTGTGATATGACTTCCATTGTTATTTTTTGGCAGTTTGTGCCCCTAGCTCTGTTTGTGACCTTTTTTTCCCTCTATGAATGTGTCCTGTTCATGCAACTGTAAAATGAACCACAGGTTGAAACTAAATATTTCACTCAGCCTCTGTGGGACACTCCACCACCTTCGGGACCATTCTTACAAACTGATTTTGTGTGGCCAAGCATTATTCAAACCCACTGAACTTTATTCCACATGCATGTAAGGATCATACATTTTACAGATACCAGGTATGTCAGGCAGAATTATGGTAGGGAGTTTTTATGATGTAGAACATATCCACGTGACAGAATGGTACAAAAACATCTTAAATCTAAAGGTCCATTTACTATGTGACATGGAAGAACTATGGGAGAAACAATTAGTGCATTAATTGATCAGTCCATCAGCAGAAAATTAATCAGCAACCATGCTGATAATTAATGAAACTTTTTTTTTTAAATCCTACATTAAAATGCTGAACATTTGCACATATGTTTAGGTTTTGGACTGCTGGTCAGATACAAAAAGCTTTTAGACTATGTCACCTATGCCAGCTCAGTATCTGCCTGTGTTTCCTGTTTTCCCCCTGTCTGCCTGTCTGTCTGTCTGTGAGGTATCACTCTCTCTCTCTACCGGCTCCTGATTCACTGTTCAATCTACACACCTGCTCCAAGCTGCACACCTGCAATCTATCCACTAATCAACACTGGAGTATATCAACCCTGGTCCTTCACCTACTCATCGCCAGATCTTGAGTCTTTAACGTCAGTAGTGCAGACAAATCCCTAAGCCGCAGCTTGGCGCTGGGTTTAGTGCATTTCTACATTTTAAACAGGCCTACACATAAACTGCAGTGTATTAATGCCATTTGGTAGCAGAGTTTGAAAACAAATGTACTCATGAAATATTCAGATTTCTATCCATATGTTGGCATGTATGAAAAGACATACAGCAGGCTGTAAGAGGACCGAGTTGTCTGTGCTGATCCAGCTTCTCTTTCCAAAGGCCTGGACAGTGTTTACATGTCTGCAGCCACTCCTTTGATCGTCCTTTCAGCCAGTTGCTCCCAATTAATGATAAACGTGTGGCGAGAATCTGACCCCTGGCTTCAGTAAACATGACTGCCGCTGTGTGTGTGCTGCATCAGATCAGCAGCATTTAAACCAGGAATGTGAGATGCAACAGGAACTGGACCATAGTCACAACTGAGAAGCCCCTCGAGCATCAGTTATTCCAACTACAAGGCATTCCTTCAGTGCCAGACCATCGGTTAGAGCTGCTATTGGATGCTTTAAGTGCCTGCTCCCCTTTAATGGCTCATTTGATTGATATCTAGACGTGTGATCCATCATGGTTAACATTAGTTTTAGTGATTTATTGCAGGACCACATGGGCCTGTGTAGGCATATCATATTATAATAATAATGCAACACATAAGAAATGGTATGCTGTTATGTGATTGTTTTTGGGTGTCACTTTAAGTTCAAACCTCCATTCATTTACTGCTGCTTACCTGGGTCTGGGTTGCAGAGGGTAACAAGCAGTTTTATTCCAGGAATCCAGGATCCAAACTCAATTTAGTCTAATCAGGGGTGCTTTGTTGTTTGGTTTATCTGTCAATGTTTCATACACATATTGATCCGAGTTTCCCTATTAGCTCTAATTAGATGATGCAATCATCAGAGTAGAAAAAAAAATGTTTGTCATGTCAAACTGATTATAAACTGAGAACAACAAGGAAAAATGTCATGTCGCTGTATTTTCTTCCTTTCTGGTGGCCCATCATTCTGCAGCCATTGTTAGTGCTCTCCCACTTTTAGAATGTGTTTGTGTTGTATGTATTTTTAATCTGGCCAAATCATTCTCTGGTCTTTCCAAATCGGGTCTGACTGTCCTCAAATCCCTTTCAGATGAGGTCTCTTATTTCTGAAAATGTATTTATGCTCATCAAGTTCCGGTAGGTTTAGTTTAGTCCATACAAGACCTCCACTCCAAGCTCCTTTCGGATTTCCACGCTCCACACCCTGTCCCAAAGCCCAGACACATGCGAAGGAAACTCAGTAGCTTGTATCTGCCGTTGCATTTTATTTTATTTTTTTTGGTCACTTGCCAATGGAGATGAACAGACATGAGTGCTGGAAGGTTATTCAATTGGTATATTGAGGGCATCACTTTCAGACTCAGCTCCCTCTCCCTGCGTCATGCAGTTTTTGATGCGTCAGATGTTGGAAAAATCTTGATAGGGACACTGTGATTCTAGTCAAACATCAGAATGCTCTTTACTTAGCTGTGTTGTCTTCTGGTGCTTGTGGTCTCCGACCTACTTCTACCTCTAGATCCAGCTATGTAAGACTTGAATGTATGAATAAATATGCAGTAAGTGAAGCTATAGTGACACAATCAGTGCTTTTATGGCACAAATCTGGAATTTTTGTTGTCTTGAATAGTTTTAGAAAGTTATTTGCCTTCTGTTTTACCAAATGTCTGATTCCACTGTGGAACAACTGCGCATGGGTGTGTGGTGAAGTGTCCGATGCATGACTGGATTAGGTTATCTCTGTCACTATTATTGTGTTGTATAGTTAGCATAAAATAGCACAAGAAGACACAATGTAGCAACCTTTTGCAAAGATGTATCAATCAACTTGATGGATTGGCCATTAATGGCTGTTTACAAAAAACATTCCAGATAAAGCTATTTACAGGACAGTAACTTGTAAATTGCATTGATACCACATGAATATCAAGCTATTTGGGACTTTGGTGGTTGGCGCTTTTGCTTAAAAGCAATTCAGTTCTGGCTTTGATTCTCACCCCTGGTCCTTACTATGTGGTCCATAATTAGCTTAAAATGTGAATACATTCTTCATATTACTTTTTTGTAGATGTCATCCCAACACTTTACATGAAATTGATAATTTTTTTTTTTTTTTATGGAAGTTATCTCATTGCACTTTTCAAAGAAAACAGGCCCAATGCAGTATCCACACAGAGATGCAAAACAACAATGAAGGTGGTAGTGGTACAGATATCAATTAAAATGAATGATATTACTACTAGTAATAGCAATATTAATAATAGGACTAATTATAATAATTGTAGCGGCTGGTGTCGAGCTGGAAGACAGGGTCAGCAGGTGACCTGCAACCACATATCCGGAGCCCACAGCTCTGAAGACAGATACACCTGCAGAAAGATTGATGGCAAACAGGACATTTCCCTGCCCCTACCGTTAAAGCCTGATGCGTGCAGCTGTTTACAGTGAAAACATCTTCCAAGCTATAAATACTCCATGAACTATTCCCGGAAAGAGTCTTTTTCTTGTTTAAACAAATAATTTGAAGCAATGGTGCATAACACACAATGGGAGCTTTAAGGTGAATTAAATTTTTCAGAGAAACAGCAAATGCTGGAATGTTGATGATATCAGATGGATGTATTTATCNTCATTGTGTTGCTGTCTTTGTGTGGACACGTCAATAAGAACAGAAAGCAGATAATCTTTTGTCATTTAAAAGGAAGTGACACTAAGTTTTCATTTCAACACCAGTATGAAAATGTCAACTCTGATTTGTTCTGTGTTTCATATCCTCCCACACTAAGGCCATCAGATTTTCCCCATTGCCAGCTGGAAAAAGTATGTGAACCCTTTGGAATTACCTGAATTTCTGCACAAATTGTTAATAAATTGTGATCTGATCTTCATCCCAAGTCCCAACAATAGACAAACACAGTCTGCTTAAACTAATACCACACAAACAATTATGTTTTTATTAATCACTGTGTAAATATTCACAGTGCAGGGTGGAAAAAGAATGTGAACCGTTAGGGTAATGACTTCTCCAAAAGCTAATTGGAGTCAGGAGTCAGCCAACCTGGAATCCCCCAAATGAGACTGGATTGGAGGTGTTGGGTAGAGACACACATCAATTTTAATTTTGCTATTATTGAAGCATTGTCTGATGTGAACCACGCCTCAAACAGAAGAGTTCTCAGAAGACCTAGGATTGAGACTTCTTGACTTGCATGAAGCTTGAAAAGGCTTCAAAAGTATCTCTAAAAGCTTGATGTTCATCGGTCCGACATATTGTCTTTCACAAAAGTGAGTACACAGTCACATTTTTCTAAATATTTGATTATCTTTTCATGTGACAACACTGAAGAAATGACACTTTGCTACAATGTAAAGTAGTAAGTGTGGAGCTTGTATAACAGTGAAAATTTGCCGTCTACTCAAAGTAACACAACACACCACCGTTAATGTCTAAACTAGTGGCAACAAAAGTGAGTACACAGGTAAAAATGTCCAAATTGGGCCCTATATCCATTTTCATGTGACTCATTAGTGTTACAAGGTCTCAGGTGTGAATAGGGAGCAGGTGTGTTAAATTTGGTGTTATCGCTCTCACACTTCCTCATACTGATCACTTGAAGTTTAACATGCCACCTCATGGCAAAAAGAATCGTTGCCCTACAACCCCTTAGCAACCTCAGTTTTTGCCTTCTCCAGCTGACTATTTGTTTGGCGCTGCTTTCACTTCAGAACCTTCTCACATAATTTCTGTTGGAGATCCTTTTGGATGACATGCAAATGTTGTTTGCAGTTTTTTCTCAGGTGGCAAGAGAAAATGGCTGTATAGACAAACTCCATAATCTCATTGTGGTCCGTACATCATATCAAAGTGCATTATTCGTGGAGTCTAGTGGAAAAGTGACATTGCTTTCGCCTCCATTGACTGAAATCCTATAGGCTATGGCTGCGAACCCATCAGTATGCGCTGTAAAATGGAGAGTAGGCTGAGGCGGAGCACTTGTCCTTCTCAAGTCAGAAAAAATGCCACAAGTTCTTTAACATGGTTCTTTGGCTTTGAAGTGTGACCACACTTTGGATTGTCTTGTTAACAACAAGTGTTAGCAGGAGGCGAATAGGGAAAAAGAGAGATCGGAACAAAATGTTGGAAAAGGGATCCAAAATGGGCTTGGCTATCGGAACCCCTCGGCCATAATTTAGGATGGTTTTCAGTCACATATTGTAGAATCAGAGGTAGTAATACCAACAAACGTTATGTGTATATCCTATGATTTTCCCCTCAGTTAGGCCAGGCAGTCTGTGGCTTTTGGGTGTATACATTGGACTGGAAAAGACAACAGCTGAGTGGGTTGATCTGATCCAGGTAGGTCAGAGCTGTGAGTGGCAGAGCTACCGAGCAGGCCCTTGTACTCTGTGGGGGTTTTTTTTTTTTTTCATTGGTTGCTGATAATCAGAGAGGCCAGCTGGGGGGATCTGAGAGGGAAGGAAAGGCTCTGTGGCGGCCGGCCAGCTGGCAACATGCTAACCTTGGAGGGGTTGTTTTGGTTGTTGGAGGAAGCGGTCCCTGGATATCTACTCCAGGCCACAGCACTGCCCTGCTGCACCTGGTATTTTTACACCAACAGTGATTGTGGCAGTAATTGTAATTTCACTCTGCCCACACCACATTCAACACACACAGAATGTTAGTCCTGTTTTTTTTTAAGTAAATGTGCAACACTAAAATGATGTAATAACAAGGATCTCATACAGATCCAAACAGAAAATTTTTCCGTACTAATGAGCTTAATGAGTCGGATGAAACAGGATACAATGTTAAGTGGAAATACGGACGATGGCACATCCCAGGACACGACTGCTCTGCATCAGGTGAGTAAAAACCACCCAGAACATTATGCTGCATTCCAGGTAACTCGAAACTGGGAAATTTCCGACCTCCAGCTAGAAAAACTATCCTGGAACGCCATTTGTGGTCGCATTTCCTACTTGTGAACTCGGAGAAAAAATTTGTATCCCGACTTCACGAGTAGCAGCTGAATGACGTCACAAAACAACGTCAGCACCCATGGGAGCACACACTGTAAATGGCAAACTATAAACTAAAAGGAAGAGGCAACAAAACTTATTTTTGCATGTAATTAAATATAAATAATACATACAATCATATAGTAAAACCTGTTCTGCATGCACATTGATGTAGAAATATGTTTTGCACATTAGGTAGCTGGCTACAGTAAAGAATCTCATAACGTCATCTTTTCTGCATAAAAGTTATTGTTAAAAATGCCAAAACATTACAAGGGCAACCTACAACAATGACTGACTTGAGGGCTACCAACTTATATAGCCAGAGGGGTACAGAGAACAAGTAAGATATGGGCTATTTATTTCAGTTGTTGCAGTTAAACTGCCATCCTGTCACGATTGGGTGCAGGGTAGCAGGTTGGTGGTATAGTTCAAAAGGGTTTATTTAAAGCAAAACAAAAGGCGAGCACACTTACGGCTGAGTGGCTGATAAAACAGAGTCCAAAACAGGGGTAATTCAAACAGAATGCAAAATCCAAAACAAAACCAGAGATCCAAAAGAGAAACTCAAAAAGCAAATTCCAATGAACCAAAGACAGGGCATGAGACGAGACGAGAGAGGGCAGAGTAGGCACAGAGCACAAACATACGACAGGGCGTAAACTCACGACACACGACAATGACCGGACAGGGAATGAACAGAAACACCAGGTGTATATATACACACACGGACAAACGAGCTGGGCGTGAGCAACACAGGTGAGTGGGATCAAGGTAACAAGGCAGGCAGAGAGACAGAAGGGAAAAACAGACAGGCGGACAGAGACAACAGGGGGCAACAGAGAGGCAGGCAGGCAGAGACAACAAAGGGGAACAGACGGAACACTAGACAG
>JAPMOB010241381.1:0-39051 GCA_029875015.1 Lepomis gibbosus
TTTGGAGAGGGCCAGGCGGAGCGGAGGAGTGACACGCCGCTGGCTGACGGAGAGCTGCTAAACTACGGGGAAGTGTAGAAGAAAGAGCCGAGAGCAGGGCTGCAGCTTTTGGACAAATAAACACTTGTAGTCGGTCTGGATTCTCTGACAGCTGTGTAGCTGCGGGACGAGCTCGGAGTTATCTGCTTTTATTAAATTAGCTTTTTACAATGTTGATTTATCTTCACTCAAATTCCCGTGCACATCCAGTTCCACTGTTGCTGTCAGCGTCAGTGGGCACCTACAGGTCTGTGATGCTACTTTGTATTTCTATAAAAACCAGACAAAACTGGACATTACTTGGAGAAAAGAAAGCGGCTTGCTGGGTGATTGAAGCTTGGATATTGTCTCCTTGCTAAATCCTCCAAATGACAGCAGATTACGTTGTTTGTCTGTGCCCTCTAGAACGACACACAGGAGTGTTTTCTCATCTGATGCAAAATCTGGCTAATGACGAGACAACACAATGGTTAAGCCACAAAAACCACTTGGTTTATTCAGCACCTTTAAAGAGCAGCCAACGTACAGCACTGAGGACTGATCCAGAACCTTCTCCTGCATCACCTACACCCCATCGCTACACGGACTGCTCTATAACAGCTTCACCTGACATCCTCCTTTCCCCCCATCATGATTCCTACAGCTGCTAGGACATTCTGTCACTTGAATGTAAAGAGATGTTGTATTCGGGAACTTTCTAAAACCTGATTCAGCTTACTGTTTACAGTTATCTCTGATTCTGTGCCTTTAGCTGTCCAGCAGAACGCCCCTGTGTGTCAGGATCATCGCCTGGACTCCTGCCAGCCTCCCTTCACTCCCCGCTCAGCTCTGCTTAGCCAGCCTCTATTTTCCCATTACCTCTTACCCTCCACCATTGCCAGCCAGAGCCCTACTCGCCCTCGCTCACCCTCTCATCTTCCATTCCTCACCTTTGAACAAAAGTCCGGGATTGTTCATCTAACCTCTGTGTGCTGTATTTGGGTTCCCGCGTCTGACGTGACACAGGGAGGTTTTGCCTGGGGAAACAAATCCTGAAAAGAAATGTCATGTTTATGTTGTCTAAGGACACATGAGTCAAGTCACCTCCTATTTGCTTCGATTTGATGATATCAGCCACATCAGATTTCACAAGAGAACACCCTGAGGCATGTGTCTCATCAAACATGCAGAGTTTTGTCAACATATCATGTTTCAGTTGAGTCAATACAGCTCCCATAAAGTGGGGGCTATAAACAGGGACAATAAAGTTGCCATGGATTCCTTGTGTTTCGCGTTGGGTTAAAGCTTGAGCTCAGTTTTAGTGTCTATTAGTTTGGCAAATTGGCACCATTAAAAGTATGCTGAATTAGCTCTTAGTATCACTGGGGAGGCGCGCCTCACAGTGTGAAAACATGTACACACTGTATTTAGTATACTGTCTAGCATAAATTCATTTACTTTGGCCATAAGTGGATATGTCCTTCGAAACAGATGCTCAGACTGTGCTATGAAGGCTGCCCAGTGAAACAAAAATGGCTGACAGCAGAAATCCCCACTTAATACCTCAAACAAAAAAGCGCTTTCATGACAGTATGAAGGTCCATAAGAGAGAGAAATTCAAGGGACACTGCTTTGTTGATGTACAACTCATTTAAATGTCTTCACTGACATGGCGACCAGACTTCCTAGAGTTAAATTATATTAAGTCTTATTTCTGGTACCAGGCAAAACTGTCAAGTACCAAAAGCTGGCATCCTGCTTGGTCATCTTCTTTGCTTATTCTGTAATTGCACAGTTCCTGATTTAAATTCAAATTTTACAATATTTTACATAATCAAGCCTCTAGTAGGACTGATACAGGCTGCTCCTGTGTAAGGTATTTGAAATATGTGTTCACATCTCTCAAAGTAAGGGATACAAAAATCAGTATTGGTTCAAAAACTCCGGTATCATATCTGCACTGGTACTGAACATTTAAAATGATGCCCAGCCCTAGTTGGATAGTAGAATACCCTCAACTATCAGCTGGTCCCTGGTAGACTCAAACTGCCTTGTGTGTGTTTGTGTCCTCCTCCTCACCAAAACTCAGACGAATGTCAACTCTCTGTTTTGGTTAGCGGATGGTTTCTCTTCCCACGAGTCGCATCGCAGTCACATGCACCTCCACCTGCTCCACCTTAAGCGACTACAAAGTGAGTTTACTACAAGTCATGTTAGCTGGCACACTGACAAAGTGTGTTCTGTCAACACATCGTTGGTCTCGTCACAGACAGCCGGGCCTGCTGATAACACCTACAACGGCTCCAAACATCTTTTTTTGTTTGCTTACCTTTCCATCAGGAAAGAGGCGGCAGGTGTTATCAGCAGCACATACTTTAAATATCCAAAAACTCTTTTTATCCAGCATTTGCCCCTGTGATTTTCTGTTCATGACTTTAATGGCAACCTTAATAATGCTGCATGACTGTGCAAGCATGTATTTTAATACTATAGCCAGTGGGGGCATTTAACTTTTAATAGTTATTCTATTAAAATAGCTTATTCTATTAAAATAAGCTGGTAGTTGTAGAGAAATGCAACATATTTTATAAGGTCATCACACATTCTATATGTAAATTTCTAATGTGCAAAGTAAAATTTGGTCATCAGATAAGTGCGGTGGGGTTAAAAGCGTCATTTTTTATTGACAAGAAATGTCCACTTTGTTTTTCTAAAGCTTTCTGCCACAGCGGGTATATTTTATCTCTCAACTGGGAAAAACTTTATGGATCAAATAATCAGATGGTCTTTCCTGGCAGGTCAAGTCATAAAATATGCGACAAGTCAAGGTGCTTCATCACACTGATGGAAAAATCCTGTAAAAACCATTCCATTAACACCTTTGCAACATTACCCACAATGACCTAATACACCCATAGATATCAAAGGGAAAGCCACCTCATTACCAATGGTAAGTTCTAATGTTTGTTGTCTCATGGAACAGGTGGATTGGCATCTCGCCATCATCACTGTCTAATAACAGCCAAGTTTCTCTGCATCACAGAGCTTGTTCGCAGAAAAGAAACTGAATATCCTGTAATTAGAACAATGAATCATTAGCCACAAGTTCTCTTTAAAAAACTGCACCGCTTCAATTGTGTACCAAGTTTAGCTTGTTCCGTCAGCTTTCCCATGTATTACTACTTACCAGGGAAATGTGATTGCGGCAGTAACATATAAATATGTGTGAACAGTTGTCCCAGTAGTCTACCGGTCAAACTCTCACAATGATAGTGTAATAGTGTCTGTATTTGTATAGTGCCTTTCTAGTCTTTGCGACCACTCAAAGTGCTTTCACACACTACGTCACATTCACCCATTCACACCCATTCATACAGCGATGGCCGAGGCGGAGGTGCCAAAACTGAAACATTCAATCTCCAACGGCACAGTGGAGCAATTTGGAGTTCAGTGCCCGGGGCCCTGGGGATCGAACGACCAACTTTCTGGTTGGTGGACGACGGCTCTACCCCCTGAGCCACAGCCACTGTGTGTGAAACCACCATAAGGGTTACAGGCCAGATTACTTGGCCATTGAGGTGAAACAATTGAATGAATTAATGATTAATTAGTCGATCAACAGAAGCATAATAGCCAACTATTTTGACTGGACACATTTCAATATTGCCTAAAATTTTATGAAACTGAACAATTGATTGATTTATCAAAAAAGTAATCAGCTGATGAAACGATAATGAAAAGAATCACTAGCTGCAGCCCTGCTGGGCAAAACCTTCACAGGATCAAAGTCCTTCTGTTGATGAGTGACACAGGGCGCTAAAAGCTCCAGAAAAAGCTAGTAGCCTAAGTAGACACTGAGATGAGATTTTGAGTATCCTGTAGAATAGAAGAGAAAAAAAATCCCAAACACACACACACACACACAAATGTTTGGTAAAAAAAGATCCAGTTCTTGTTTCAGGGAATCCTCCATGAGGTTATTTTTCAGGAAGCCCAGTGAGTTCTGGGGCTTCCCCTTCATTGCAAGTGTTCCACAGAAAGACGGCTTGGTAGTCCCTCTAACAGTTGGATGAGAGTTGGTGTTTGTGGGTTTTTCCAAAACACATATTTGTCATATTTGATTGATTGTCTATAAAATGTCACAATTTCCCCGAGCCCTAGGTGACGTCTTCTGAGGTCTGTTTTGTCCAATCAACAGTCACCCAACACCCAAATATATTCACTTTACTACAATAGAAGACTAGGAAATCCAGCAAATATTCACATTCACTACAGTGGACAGATATGTGAAAGCCATTTTGAGCCATGTACCAGCCACCACGTGGCAGACCCCCAAAGTGTTGTCTACAATTCCATTTGATTATTACCTGAACATATCTGTCATTTTAAATACTGCATCATAAATTTAAAATAGGGGAGGGAAGAGGAGATGTACCAAGTACAATAACAATAACAATAACTGAAAAACCTTTTTGTTCTCAGAAAACTACAGCAATAAAAAAAACTATTTTAGAAATACTTTTATCCAGATTTCCATGATATATTTCTTGTACATTTGTTCTGTGACTGTTCTGTGGATTCTGTGCATGTAGATTCCACCTTATTTAGGATGTTTTATTTAAAATTATGATATCATTTGCACTTGAATAACTTTATGTGTATATTTACCATTTGGTTTTAGTAAATGTTTTAAAAACCTATTTTTGGACCTATGCTGAGTTGCAGTGTACACATTTCAAAATAAAATAGACTGGGGGAAAAAATAGACGTAGCTTTTCACTTGTCTAAAAGTAAAAACAAACATAAAAATAATATTACTTGGGGATTTATCCATTCATGAATGAAAGGGTTAAAACAACTCACATGATTACTGATGATTTACTGAGATCGTTTTCATTTTTTATACCATCAGTGATTTCATGAGATGGTGTAAAACACGCGTTGAGTCATATCTATGCTATTGAGCATGAACGTTCATTCTTGACCTTGGAAACAGTAGTTAGACCCAAAAAAGTTCACCTACTTCAGTCTGCTAACTCAGATTTTTTTTGTCATTGTTACATCATCAGGAAGTAGCACTTTGGTGTCCTGCTAATTGAGCCCCTGGCAGTACACGTGATTATATACAGGCCGTTAACAGAAGCTGAATCAGGTATTGTAGTTTGCATCCCAGGTGACAGAGGCCCTGCAGTGCTGGTTTGCATTGCACGTGATAATATTTAAAAGCAACAGAGTGAAACTACTCCAGGAAGTCCGCGTCAGTGTGTCTGGTACTGGCTGCGTTAGCTCGGGCTCTCTCGGTGCAGCAGAGGACAGTTGACTCTGCGTGCGTGACAGATTTGCATTGCAAATTTGGGCTGAGGGACCTGTCTTAACACTCAGTCCCATGATCATTAACAAGACTGCACTCAGTACACACCATGCCCCCCCAACCCCTGTACTAACTCCACACACATTCACATACAGGAGGTGTTTGTTGTTCATTTTGGATCTGGTCTACTTAGCCTCACACCTAATCTAATGCGGTCTAACTGACCTCAGGTCCCTTTTGGATGGGGTCTCCCCAGTCTCTCAAAATGGATTTATGCTTGTTAGGGTTTGGTGGGATTTCTAGGTCAGTTTTGCAGCTAGGACCGAAATGTCTGACCTGTTCCAAAACTGACGCGGCAAAATTCCATCCATCACACGAATTATACTGAAAAAAATTCTAAACGCTTTCGTTTTTGCCCCCATTCATCATGAGCTGAACTCAAAGATCTAAGACTTTGTCTATGTAGACAAAAATATTGTTTACAAATCTGTCAAAAATCTGTGTTAGTGAGCACTTCTCCTTTGCTGATATAATCCGTCCACCTCACAGGTGTGGCATATTGCACAGGTGTGCCTCAGGCTGGCCACAGTGTAGCCACTGTACATGAAGGTATTCACATTTTGTCTGGAAAAACTAGCTTACAGATGACAGACAATATATCATATATCAATCAAATCATTATCAAAAATAATATTTTAATGGCTGTATTGAATTTCAGAGCCCCTGAAGTCCTGATAAATTGTTTTTACAAATATTGTTTAACTTGCAGCCCACAAGTTCCATATCTTGTGAGCAAAAGTTATTAGATTTGATAGATGTAGCTATAGCTCCAGAAAACCTGTGGACCTTGAAATAGTAGCCTAAATAAATGAATAGTGCGAAAAGAAGGAACAAAGTGTTTTTAAAACTTTAATGCTTGTTCATTTCTGTTGATCTTGGATTTTCCCCTCATTTTAAATTCAAAATAAATTCAGACGCTATCACAGTGATTTGGTTAAAAGTTGCCAAATTTTGGAAATGCATTATTCCTACCTAGCTTGAACGCAGCGCTACAATCTATTGTTCACTCCCTTTCCCAAACCCCGCCTCCGCTCAGGCATTGGCTGAATCCGTGCGGTGCCGTCATCGCTCGGAGCGCCCATTCATCTCTTCACTTGGGCGTTGGACTCCGCATCTTATTAGCAACAAGGGAGATTTCTCCATTTTGCAGCCTGTCTACCGCGACACGGCCACCGAGCTGGGATTGTACTGCTTCTACTTACCTGCCCGCTTTTTCCTCCTATTTTGAAAAATCCTCCTCACTCTAACTGGACCTTGCTTTACATTTTCTCTGTGAACTTTTTCTCTGTGCAGAGAGAGGGAGATAGCAGTGAAGAGCTTTGCGTTTCAACAAAGAGGCTTGTGGGTCTTTGTTCGTTTTTTGGATCAGTTGAGTTTCTTTGTTGGAGCGAGAAGCATGGGAGCGCAATTGTCCAAGACAGCCGGAAAGGCTGAAACCGTGGCTGAAAAGCCCGGAGAGGCTGCAGCTTCACCCACCAAGACCAATGGACAGGTAAATGATATTTTAACAGCCAGCTCCTCACATCCATCAGGGGAGAATCTGGTCGTTCTGGAGGGGGGCTGCGCTCTTAGGGCGCAATCCGTGCGTAATTGTGGAGCGATTGAATGGAGCTCCGCGGTGGGAGTTTAAACTAAACAGAAATACGTGGTTTTAAAATCTGATTAGATTATAGTTCATGAGCAACAGTTGATCATTTAATATTTCCATTTTCATGAGAAATGGGCTATAATCAGCAGATATTTAAAGGAAATGTGTGAAGATACGCTTTTGTTTTTGAGGAGGAGTCCATTTGGTTGGATCTTTTGTTGATATGACCACTTTGAAATGAAGGATCTGAATGAAGTCATGTGCTGAGTGTTTGATGGGTAACTATTTTTTTTCCTACCAATAATTGCAGGATAATAGTGAACTGCTTTGACTTTGAATGAAGTCGCCTCTTGTTTGTAATTTGGAAACTGCTGAATTAGACAAGATGCACGGCGCCAACAAAGGCTGTGTGCGCTCGGAGCACCACTCCTTTTGTTAGAGAAGCTCGACTGGAAAGTGGAGACGGCAGCCCGCTATCACACAGGAGGGGAGGCAGAGGCTCTGAGAGAGAGAGTGCGCCCCGGAAAGAAAGGGGCTCGGAGCTGTAATTAATCGCTCTTTTATAGTGCGGATTTTTGAAAACTCATATTTCAGAACCCCGTTTATATTCGATATTTTTTTTTAGAAAAGGTATCTTAACTCTGTTCTCCGTTATCTGCTGGACTAATGAGCATCTGCTGTTTTAATGAGCAGCTGCGCTGCTTTGGCGCTCCGCTGCTGGAGCGACCACGCACCGACCCCTTGCGATCCAGCTGAGATACTGCGGTCACTGAATGAAACCCAGGGCCTATAGATGAGGAAACATGTTGCGTTTTTTAGGCTAAAGCATGACTGTTGTTTTGTGATTCATTTTCATTTAAAGTCTTCGAGAGCTTGATAGTAGAAACTGGGTCCAGGCTGAAGTGAGAGTCTGCTTTGTCACTACAGATTTGATGGTGTCTGCTGCCCCCTGGTGTCCATCAGCGGTACTGTCCGGCCTGAGTCTTGAAATCATGCCAGCTCATTACATGACATTAACAGCCACTGTTTCTCTCTTTCAAGGAAAACGGCCACGTTAAAGCGAACGGGGATGCTTCTCCCGCAGCAGCCGAGAATGGCAAAGAGGAGGTGCAAGCCAATGGCAGCGCCGCGGCCGAAGAGAGCCCAAAGGAGGAGGCAGAGAAGGCGGAGGCCACCACCGCTGAGAAGGAGGCTGCAGATGGGGAGAAAGTAGAGGCGGCATCTCCCGCTCCTGCTGAGGGAGAGGCGGCAGCAAAGGCCGAGGATGGCGCCACACCTTCCACCAGCAACGAAACCCCCAAGAAGAAGAAGAAGCGGTTCTCCTTCAAGAAGTCGTTCAAGCTGAGCGGCTTCTCTTTCAAGAAGACCAAAAAGGAGACGGGAGAGGGAGCAGAGAACGAGGAGGCGGCTCCAGCAGCATCCACAGAGGAGGCGAAGGCTGAAAGCACAGAGGAAGCAGCGGCTACTACTGAGGAGGCCAAACCCGCTGAGGGGGAGGCTGCACCTGCTGCAGAACAGCCCAAGGAGGAGGTAGAAGCCAAGCCAGAGGCAGAAGCAGCAGCAGCACCAGCAGAGAAACCCGCTGAGGAGGTCAAGGAGGCTGTCCCCGCAGAGGAGCCAAAGGCGGAGGAGCCAAAGGCAGAGGAGAAGCCAGCAGAGGAGGCGCCCAAAACAGAGGAGGCCGCTCCCGCCTCACAGGAAGCAGCGTCAGCGGAGGCTCCGGCTGCAGCTGCAGAGGCAGCCGAATAAGTCTGAGAAAGAGGAAGAAATTTTGAAAAAGGAAAAGAAAAAAAAAAGATAATCAAGAAACATTTCCCTGTTTGTATGTTGGAGTGACGCCAGGTCGTGGCTTTGAAGAACTTGTCTGCAACCAGGGATATTATTTTAAAGCTTTTCTTTATTTTTCGGTTTCCATTGCCCCTTATACAAAACCCATCTCGGCCCATTGTTACTTCCATTCCGACGGGCTAGAGAGGTGGGTGGCTTCAACATGTACAACAGATTAAATACATCCAACTCTGCCATATATTTTTTCATCAGTATTAAGTTTTTTTTTTCCTTTTGAATTTTTATACAACATGTAAACAAAATGGTATGGACATGCAGATGGTATGAAGCAGATGGGGGTAGAGCTGTAAATGAGGGGGGGAGGGGGGGGGTTCAGAGATGGGCGGGACGGGCCTGGGAGATGTGCCACAGACTATTATGGAAAAAGTAGTCTAAAAAACTATGAGACCAACATCACCATGCGGTTTACAACACTAAGTCCTTTTTACAATAAGACAACAATAAAAATCCCAGTTAGCTTTTTAGGAAATCATATAAACTCATAGGAGCTTTTCACTCCTCATTAGCTGTACCAGTCAGTGATTCAGTAGGAATACAAGTTGTATAGGCTTTATTGTTTATCGTTGGTTTTATGACCTTAATAAAAATGTAAGTATGTATATGCGGGGTGTTTTTAACTGTGATTATTGTACAAAATGAAATCTTGATCTCAAGAAGCACATGAAGTTTGCAGCTCTTTTTTCCACCCGCTCATTTTTGTAAGATAACAACACACACACACCCACACACACAAAAAGTAATCCTGAAAGAAAGACCTTCTTAAGCAATTTTGAACTCCAAAACCAAGCTGTGATAAGTGGAATGGTTAACTGTTTATATACTGTGGTATGCTTTTTGATTACAGCAGGCAATGCTTTTTCAGTGGTCTCTGACACATTTTAAGGAATCTATCAGATGCAAATGTTTGTGTAGCATCTCGTCTCTCTCTCATATTTCCTTTTGTAAATACTGGAGAAGCTTTGACCAGTTTGACTTAGAGAAGGAATGTAACTTTGCTTACAAAAATTGCTATTAAACTCCTCTGCTTAAGGTGTTCTAATTTTCTGTGAGCACACTAAAAGCAAAAAATAAATGTGAAGAAAATTTGAGCTGCATCTGTCTTTATTAATAAACTGTTAATGTGTAGTTCCTGAATGTCCCAGAATTAAGTTCTGTATGATTAAGACTTACTAGACTGAGTAATACTACTCATATTAATGAATCGTTCTAAGTTCATGAATATCTGAATACCGACTGCTCTCTTCACGAGTAGTTTCTGATTAACTCGGAATCAGCCACTGAGCAGCACAGAACTAGTAACGACTCATTAATTAGGGATTATTTAGCAACTATACAGTATAATGTATCGTTTTACTTAGCAGTGCACAAAAGAGAGACTAATGATTAAGTAATGAGTCGGTATGTCGACTCACAGATATTATGTAATGATCCATTAATACAGTAACTCCATTGACATCTAAAGGCATCTATAGTACTCGATTCTAAGATACTCAGGAACTATTTGGGGGCATGGGGTTGTCAACATGTCTCTTCTCTCAGGTTTCTTCCCACGGACCCCGAAACCTGCAGTCATCAAGCTGCTCTTAAAAAAAATTATCAGTCTAGACACGTCACTAGTGAGCATCTAGAGGCCCATATCAGACCTCCCGTTTTGAAGTATAATCACTGTTTTTCCTCTTGGCTCTAAACAACTGATTTGATGTCTTCCATTGTGGATTCCGACCAAACCACAGCAGACTGCTCGTGTTAGGGTCTTCAATGACAGCCAGTTAAAAACAGACAGTGGGCAGGATTTCAGTCTTGGTATTATTGGACCTCAGGGCTGCAGTCAACACGGTCAAACTGGAGAACTGGGTGGGACTTTCTGGCACAGTGCTAAACTGGTTTGAATCCTGTTTAAAAGGACAGGGACTATTTGGTGTTTATGGGTAATTACACACTGGAGCTGGCAAAAAAAAAGAAAAGAAAAAAGACCTGTGGAGTTCCCCAGACTCCATTCTGGGGCCTCTTCTGTATGCTATCTGCATGCTTCCACTTGCTCAAATTACTAAAAACAAAATATTTTACAATACTTTTGCCGATGACACACACATTTATATAACCATATCACCAGGGGACTATAAGCCCATACAAGCGCTGAGTAATAGCATTTAACAAATCAACAATTGGATGGGCAAGAATTTTCTTCAATTAAACAAAGATAAAACTGAACTCATTGGTTTTCGAGCCAAGAAAGAATTAGCCCGAAAGAAGATTGAAGACTTTTTGTTTTCCTGCTGCCGCCTTTAATCAAATCAAATCTTGATCTTTGAACTTTGCCTTTCCAGATGTTTCATTGGAAGAAGGTAAAACTCAACTTCATAAAGATTATTTAATACATAAAGACTGAGGATTAAAACTGGGCATATGCCTACTGGGTACACTACACAGCTGACCTGGAACTGTCAAATGCATAAATATTCATGGAAACTGCACAATAATCAGATTATAAATTCTGACGGGAATCTCATCATGCAAAGTCAGAGACCTGAATGTCACCACTCTCAGATGTCTGGAGTGGGAGTATGAAGATGGTGGGATGTGGCCTGGTTGTTTAAATCAAAGATCCCTAAGTAATGTACTGTATGTCAAGGCTTCCAAATCAGTACGTTTAATACAGTGTTTTTGGGGATGTTTAATTTGGGCAGAATGAGACATCAAGGAATATGAACAGGTAAATACTACAGTATACATTTCTCTCACTTTTTTAATCTACAAATGAAAACTAATGCGAAACTCCAAAATGAAAAGTGTGTTAGTGAAAATCAGAGTATGTCCAAGGAAGTAAACAGGCTTAAAAACACTAGGGGAAATCTATTTAAGCTGCATCAGTATATTTTATATCAATAACCAAAACTGAAAGTGAGGATTCATACTCAGCACTGAACGTTTCAATTTTGCCTCATTAAAAGCGCTTGAAAGCCAGTTAGACTAAAATATCCCTGTCCCTGAATGCTACTTGCACCACTTAATGATACAGTTTTATTGCAGTCATCTTACATTTACAAACATCATCCTACCTGTCAAGGCTGATGTACTTTCTGAGTGTCCAGCTGTAGTAGCATAACTCTACACGTGGAAATGATAAATAACAAATACTAAGCTAGAGGCTGAAATGAAATGTTGACAGCTTTTTAAATAGTTTACTTAACTCGATTGGCGCAACTCTGCAGCTTGTAGCATCCTGTCTGAGCCTCTCATGTCTCCTACACAGGACAAACTCCATTCAAAATCTTGATAGTAAACTTTTTTTTTTAAAGCTATGAAGGAAACATGCCTCATTACAACTAATGAGGGACATTTCGCAAATAATTAGAATATACTTTTCAATTCGGCATACCGTAAACGTACTTAGAAGACATTAACTTGGAAGACACCGAGTCGCTCATTCCCAGCGGTCCAACGTTTCTTCTCTCAAAACGGCCATGGTACACGACGGGAGCAACAGCACTCCAACCGATAAATGGCTTTTTTTTTTTTTTTAAAGATTTGCGTTGTCCTCGGAATGTTTTCATGTTGTACGTATCTTATATTAGGCTTTATAATATGTTAACACTTTTTAAAAACAAGGACCACCGGCGGCAAATGTAGGCTATCCACGATAGCGTGCGCCCTCCAGTCAACACTACACCTGTACCCAAACTTGGCATGTTATCTCTTGGGTTGCATCGCCCCCATGTGGCTATGCATGTTCATTACGCAAACATCCAAAAAAAACCAAGCAGCTCATTTAAAATAATGCACATTCCAAGGAAATAGTATAAAAAAAGTTTTATTGACAAATGCAAAATATTAAAAATTAATCATGATAATCCTTATAAGTTCATCTACACTTTACCCACAGTTTCCTAAAAACAAGACAGCCGAGGTTTCCTTCAGAAGATCAAGCACATTGGAATAAAATAGTTCAAAGGGTATCAAAAAGGACGGTATGGTGAATTCAAGTGGTGGATTTAAGCAATCCGCTGGTACACTACACAAAGAGAGACGCTTACAATTCACACAGATTTACAAGTAGAGTCATAATAATGCTTCTGGCTGAGACTCAGTGAAGAGTTGGATCCTTGAGGCAGGACAGCACCGCTGAGCTGTGTGTGCGGATAACAAGAACAATTCAGGTGCTGCTCGTCTGCTCAGTCTTCACACTGCCAAATGACAAACAAATGAGGTGATCTCAGCTGATTTAGTCTAAGGTTTAAGTGAAAGGTGCATAATACTGTCTCTTTTCATAGACTGGAGATGTGACTAAAGAACTGAATCGTGATTCTAATATGACTGAATGTCTAAAAGCTGTTTTCACACCCACAGATCCAGGCCAAAGCAGCGTCTGTTTAGTGTTCCCACTATATTGCAAACAATGAGCTATACGTAACTACACTCCACAGGAAGTCATTCTGCCCTTTATGTTGTCTGGTGGTCACAAAATGCGCAGGAAGAACTGAGCAGTGATTGAGTCCTTGGACCTGGTACTGGAATATGATGGACTGCATTCAGATAGTGCCTTTCCAACCGCAATATATTGAGAAACATGCCACAGTATATAACATAATGCAACACTCAAATGCTGGATGGCGAGGAACTTCCTCCAACTTAATGAAAACAAAGCCAAAGTCATTTTATTTATCCCTCCTAGCTCTGTCACAAGCTTAAACAATGTGCCTGGTCCCCTGTCCACAAATTTGCATAATGTGGTTGAAAATCTTGACATTTCTTTGAATGTTTTATCCCACAAGGGCCTGGAAAACAGTTCCACATGTGTTTGTCACCTCTCAGCTGGATTCTGCCTCACTTGCATCGGTTACTGGTGAAGTACAGAATTCATTTTAAATGTTTCCTATCTGTTTTCTAAAGCCCTCATCAGATTAGCTCCACAAGACATTACTGACATGCTGATTGCATATTCTGCTCCTAGGTCGCTTAGGTCATCCTCACAACAACTCCTCTCAGTACCCCACTCAGGCCTCACAACCAAACGTGACCGGCCCTTTTCTGCAGCTGTCCCCAGCTCTGGAATAGTCTCCTGTCCTACATTAATTCCTCTCCCACCTTTTTTTTCAGGCTTTTAAGTCATTTGACTGATCTGACATGATGGTTTTTGTTATGGTTTCTCTTAATTATTTTAACCTCCTCACCATTTCAATCTGTTGTTGGTTTTATTATTTTCCTTTTCTTTTTTAATTTTACTACTTCTGATTTTTAACCTTGTACTCTTTATTCATGTATGGATACATTTTTATGATAAGCTTCTTGATCAGCTGACCCTTACAGACTAAAAGAATTATTAATCAAGGAACGGACACATTCAGACTTAAGGAGCGCCGCAAAGGTAATGAGAGTCGGCACTTTTTTTCCTCCATCTCTTGTACCATGCAGGTTACACCAGTAAATCTAGAAGAATTAGACTTTGGGGCTGGTTGTTTCCTCTAAATGAACTGAACGATTGAATTGTGGAGAATCTAACCGATCTAACAATGTGCAGCATGTCTATATTGACGTATTGATCATCATTAATATTTATAGTAATGATCTAAGCAGCTTAGAAGCAGCTAAAGCAGGTGACCCTGGGGGGTTTAAGAGGTTTTATACATCCAAAGAACTTCTATAAAAACCAGACCAGGCGTCTGATGGAGACCTGTGTTTATTTGTCAAAATGTGTTCCCACACCAGGCCAGTAAACGCAGCAGGCAACTATTTGAGACTCAGCTATTAATTCAAGTTTTACGGTAATTGTATTTGTGTATATTGTAGATTTGGAAAACACTTTGGGTCAACTCCTGTTTTTAAATGTGCAACATAAATGAAAGTAATTTGTCTAAAGCAGAAGGCGTAGCATGAGCAGCCCATTAGCAGAGCAGCTTCAGTCCTCTGAGTCTACACAGAATGCTTTCAGCCTATGTGCTGAATGTAGTTCACCCTTGTTTTGGCAGGACGCTCCGCACATAAAAGCAGAACATACAGTGTAAGTGCAACAATACACTTCAGCTCACTTTTAAGCGCATAAGTGCAAGTGATTACGTCTGTGTAGACAGCTGTAAATATACTGTAGGTCGGTCACAGAGATCCTGTGACAGACCTACAGTATATTTACATCACCCAAGAAACCAGGTTACTCTCAGACACCAGACAAAGCCTGTACACACTGTGGACCTGCTGACTGCAGAAACAAATATAGTAACCAGGTTAAATAGGTGAGTAAGGCCATTACTGAACTTAACAGCATTTAGTTGCAGTGAACTGGATGAGTAGTGAGTAAGAAATATGAAAGAAAGATGTTTAGGGGACAGGTGTGTGAAGACCTGCTGTTGAACAAATACCACATAAAGGGTTATCACCTTTTTGAGTCAGTCTTCTCCGCACTGCTGTCCTTTGTTTTCTCTTCCTCTTTTAACTCTGGGATAGGATATAGAACATAAGACATTTATAAAATAACATCATTAACAATTCACCTCAGTCCTTGCCCCTCAGTGGAATAATCCCTCAATGAGTTGAGAATACCCACCAGTTTTCTTCTCCTCGCCTTCCTTCTTGTCTTCGTCGACTTTCGGCCTTTTTGCTCCCTTCTTGTGATTGGCCACGTTTCTCCTGCCTCCCTCCCCCTCATCCTCAGAGTCAGAGAACTCTTCATCGCAGGCTATCCTCTTATCTGTGGCACGGACTGCAATCGCACAAGACACTGATTAATAACGCTACAGGAGGAACACCTGTAGCTACAGTCTGACAAACTGTCGGACCTGTCAGACCTTTAACACGGTGCTGCCAGTTCATCACTGCACTCCCTGGAGAAATCCTGTCTAATTTTTGGAAAAAGCAATCTCAGAAATAAGCAGTTTTGCAGTTGCATTGTGCATTTGAAGGTTGTTTTCAGGCCGTCAAACTGACGTGAAAAAAATAAAGTGCAAATGCAGTAGGAAGTTAGCTAGCGTTAACTAACATCACATTAGGAACAATCCACAGCCGACATTTTTCTGGTTTTGTTTTAGGTTTTGGAAAGAGAATAAATCGTACTTCTCGTTTCAACCTCTCTGGGTAGAGACTATAATTATTACAAGTGTCCCAGGAACAGTATTTGACCAGATCTTGGAAAAATACGGCAAAAAAAAAAAAAAAATCCAACCTCCGAGCATACATCAATGTGAAATACAGCACATTGTGCATAGAAACGTGTAGCAATCTCGCTTCCTTCTCATCTCTGTTGAGAGCTGCACATGCTCAGTACTGATGGGACAGGGTGTTTAAGGATGTAGCGACACCACCAATCATACCTTGTTACAAATCAGCTTTTTTTCATGTGAGCTCCGACCGGCTCTTAGTAGCTTTTCAAGACATCTGGCTCTTGACAGTCACCAAGGGAAGTGCTCTACTCAAAATATGTCTTTCACCCCTGAAACGTAAAACTGACAATAAAAAGTGGTAGTTTAAACCCTGCCTGGACTGGCAAGTAATTCTTTATTTTCCTGCCATCTCCAAACACCAAACCAGTGGGTTTAGTTTGAGTGTGCTGTGGTAATGTATTTAGAATACAACATTAGAGCTCCAATGTTTAATTGAATATATAACTAATCGCAATCTATTTTGATGATTGAGTCATTTTTTTAACCTCTTGGTACTGGACCAATCGATTTTCGCTGTCTAGCTGAGGTCCTTTGTGTCAACAGAGACCGTCTGGCGGGCCGCCATATTGGTGAGGTCGGCTTAGCCGGTAAGTTTTGTTTCTTTCGTCAGAGTGAAGACAGAAACAAAAGAAGATTGAGAAGACGACTTTGCTTTGGCGGAGGCGGGCTTTATCGGCCTCTGCTGGTGACGAAGAGAGAGAAAGAGCCCTGTAGGATGCTCTGTTCTCAAGCTGTCGCCTGTAAAGCTTGGGAGTTTAGGTCATATATGTTGACTGTCAATATTTCAATGTTTTGGAAACTTTATGCTATTTGGAACGTGGTTGCATGGAGAGAAACAATGTTACTAAAAGTGAACATACAAACAGTAAATATGGCCAAAACATGGACATTCACCTGGTATATTTTTGAAAGATCAAATTTACAGTTACAGTTGTATTCCTATACCTTATGATGGTTTTGATGGTTTATTGCATTAAAATATAGGCGAGGATGAAAATATATTTTCTGAATTGCATCTTCATGTAGTCTTTAATGGTAAAATAAATATGTTAATGTACAATGGATTTATATTCATTAGCTTCTGACCTTTCAAAGGAGACCAGAATGACAGTATGAATCTAGGCCTAATGGTTGATGAGATATTACTAATTTATTTTGGGTATGTTATTTCCAGTTTTTCCTGGACCAGGGACCATGTGATGAAAAATGATCTTATATTTTTAATGTGAGCACGTTCTGGCTTCTTTGGTCCTCTTTGACAGTAAACGGAATATCTTTTGGTTGTGGACAGAACAAGACCATTGGAGGACGTCCTCTTGAACTTTGGAAAAAAGCTTATCAACATTTTTCACAATTTATTTCCAAAAGCTTTTAAAAAGGGTCGCTGAGCCCTTCTGCATTTCCTGGTTTTGAAACTGAATGTGTGACTGAACAGCCCTGCTGGATGCCTGTGTGTCTGTAATCCACAGAAGTCTTACTGGACAAGCGTTTGTCAGGATCCTCGGCGTCCTCGTCCACAGTGTCGTCCAGGACAGCGTCCTCTGGGATGGCCTGCATCTGCACTCCAGGAGCGTGAGGCAGCATCCGCAGGTTCTCAAACAGCCGCTGCCTGTCAACAACCAGATACACCAAGCGACGCATTAAGGCGGCTCTGGAGCGATCGACGTTTACACAGGAACATTTGTTCCATCAATCACTGAAGCTCTGTGACAGCAGCATGTAATGTTGGTGATGTAGAAAATTTGCTTTAATCTTCTGTTTGACTCGTCAGCTACATGTAAAACTGAAATCTCTCTCTCTCTCGTTTGTCAGACTACACCTGGCAATACTGCTTTTCTTGATGAGACTGTGTTCATGTTACTCAGCTGGTGCACACCAACTACAACAGCCACCAGAGGCTCCGTCTTTGCTGCATCATAAATTTGCTCTGAGATGAATGTGAGACACGAGTCACTGTTTCTTTAGAGGTATGTTTTTTCCTGGTATTCAGAGTAGCTCTGGTGATAAAGTCATTTAATGTTAAGACACATTGAGGGGGCTGAGAGTTCATTTGAATAATAATTCATATGAACAATATCAACAACCAGTACTGAGGATGTTTTCTCATACTGAGCAAACTCCATCAGCTTAATAAGACTGTGACATATAGTTAGATATGGATCTACAGCTGAGAATGTCATACGTTCGATTTGTCACACGACTATTTCCCAAGAATGAACTTTATCGCTCAAAATATTTGGATTTGAATAAGTTACATTGCAGCTTTGTTAAGAAACAGTCTAATAAAACAACTGTACACACTTGATCTTGTCCATGTACTCCTGTGTGTTCTGGTTGGTCATGTTGGAGGGGCTGATGTGCAGCTTGAAGTCAGGCCCAAAGTACTCAAAGTAGTCATTGTACGGCAGCTCTGCAATAGAAACATCATAGAGAAACTGTGAAATCTGAGCACACAGCTAAAAGTGATTTATACGCTGCAGATAAAACAAAGTGTCAAATTATCAGTCGTTTGGAATGAAAAGCAGTGATAACACCTGCTCATTTGATTTACTGCGGCTTTGTAACCTGCACTGATCCTCACTGAGGGGGAGGGTGGACCGTTATAAGTGGGGAGGTCAGTTAATGTCCTGAAATTCCATTAAGAAAACTACTGGCCCATTGGACAGCTGTGATTACATCCCCTCTCTTTATGTTACACACACACTCAGCAGAGGAGACAGTCTGCCCAGTCAGCTCTCTGCAAGGAAAGGTAGCAGTCTGACTTTTCCTTTCCAGAGGTGAACGCGTCTAATATTCCCTCACAACTAACCCCCCAGATACTCCATCACCTCCATCCCCAACACCCCAGGCTAAAGAAGGAGAGAAGCCTAGCAAGAGGGGTGCTGCAGACCTTCTCCTGTTTCCAGTTCCAGTGGTTCAGTTGTAAGCGGATATTTATTTTGATGCCTCTCATTGTTAAATGAGAACTAACGTCGTTACACAAAAGAGTCAATTATATCTTACAGCAAATGTACACATGGCCTTTGCTTCTCTATGGAGGATGTGGATTGAATTTAAAACATAAAAATATTAATAATCATTTTTAGAACATTTCAGTTATTTAAATACAGTTTTAAGTCTCAAAAAAGTCTATGCAGACAACAAAGAGGATTATGTACTCCCAAACGCAGGACTACAGAGCCCTGCAGAGGTCGTAGAGGGAAGAGGAAAAAACATGACTTTTGTGAACAAACAAATTCAGCATTCAACATAGTACTGACATTTTAAAATGTGTTTGAAGGATGTCAACAATATCACAATGTTGAGGCTAAAAAGAAGAATTTTCTAAATCAAAGCAGCAGATCTTGACAATTAGGCCCCATCCACACAGTTCTGAAAGGAATCCAATCTCCGTCCACACCACTGTTTTAGCTGCGTATCAGAGTTGATCTCCGTCTACATTAAAACGACTGAACACGCACATCTAGTGGCCGTTCAGGTACACTGGGCTGTGCACGTGCAGGTGTAAACGTGAAGCAGATGGTCTGTTCCGTACTTACAGTAGATGTGGGAAAAGAAATAAAGTACTACAGACAAAGAACCACACCAGATTTTGTTTTTTTGCACGGGCCAATAATAAGCTGGGACCGTTACTGACTGTAACACGGGAGTTACGCAACTTTGGCGGAGGAAAACAGACTGGGGGTCGTCACAAAGTAAACGGCGACATGCACAGTACAAGTGTAGGCTGTTAGTGTTATTTGCACAGTACAAAATATTTTCATAAAAATACTAAATCAAAAACTCTCAGCAGCGTGTTTCTGCTTTGCATGAATTAGAGGAGCCAATCAGAGAGCCAAACATGAGCTTCTGCGACATCGTTTCTGAAGTCCTCAGTTTTCCTGTCCCGAGTTTCAAAACAAAAAACTGGGTCGGCAGCATTTAAAAACTTCTCCGTTTTAGGTCTTCGTTTTAGTCTGGAAAAGGTCTCCATTTTAAAACGAAAATACAGTTGTGTGGACTGCTCAATCCTACTCTTTCTGTGTGACTCCATATTTCTCATTAGACCCTCCCTGCTCAGGAAACAGCCACATCTATCTAACGCCACACCTCAGTTTATAACAACTGACATCTCTACTGATTTCTCAGACTTGACAAAGCTCCAGATCCACAGAAAACATAAAATGTAAATGCATCGTATTTGGATAGCAACTTTCTAGTCTTTTCGACCGCTCAAAGCGCTATCACCAATCACACACATTTATACACTGAGCCTAAGTGCATAACTCATACTAGGGGTGTGTATCTTCACTGGTCTCACGATTCGATTCCTCAATGCAACACCTCCAGGGAGGGGATTTCAAGTTATCTCATGACGATTATGAGGCTACGATGTGATTGTAAAACGAACAGGATACTGATGTATTTTTCTCACTATATATTTGGTACTTTTAAAGCAAAGTATTTGCAACAATCCAAAGTAGTAGGTAGTAATGAAATGCAGCTATTTAATGTTACTTCAAATAAATGTAGCGAACAATGCATAGCATTACTACATTATTAACAACCTCTGCTACCGCTATTAGCATAGAGACAGATACTACGGACTTTACAATGCTCCAACCAAACCTCGTTCACTTCACCTTAATATATCTGTTCCTTTTTTGTCACGTATAGTTTAGTAATGTGTCTGTGTCTTGTAAGTTGATTATAGTAATCTTGTATTGAGCACCATGGGACAGCATTTCGTTCACTTGTGAACTTATATATGATATCATCTTATAGATTCTTTCTAGTAGTTGGAAAACAACAGACAGACTTTAATAAAACGGACACACTGTGACCTACACTGTACATTTACAGCCAGACTGAAATGTAGCGTTATGTTTTCCTCTGCTCTGCTCGTTTTCACCGTTACCTACTGCCGCCTGTCATGGAGCTGTCATTTGAAGAATGAGCAGAGGATGCTCTGTAAGCGATGCCGCGCTGCACAGTGTGCGGGTGAAAATCATTAACCTGAGTTGCACTTTGAATTTATTGATCATGTGAAATTTAAGTAGCAGCAGTCACTCACACAAGCTACCTGTCTGTGCTAAACAGGGAGAACCACACGTCTCTGTTGCGTGCACGACAGAGCTGCACTTCCGCATTTCCAATTTTCGCCTGTTAAGTACCGTCAACATTACGTCATCAATTAACCTCTTGATAATCGATTCATAATCGTCCAAGTCCGCATCGTGATGCATTTTAAAATCAATTATTTTCCACACCCCTAATTCATACTCTGATGGAACAGCCACTAGGGGCAATTTGGGATTCAGTATCTTGCCCGAGGACACTTCAACATACAGCCTGGAGGAGCTGGGGATTGAACCGCCGACCTTTTGATTAACGCTCTATCTCCTGATTGACCAGGAGGTGGAGCGTGTTGCCACGACTTGGACATTGACTTTGACATTTATGGGTTGGTGGAGCGCCCTTTAAGAAAAATCTAATTACAGTACACAAGCGGTTTGGCCGTCTAATATGGTTAGATGCAGGAAGATATCCAAACATTATTGTTGAGGCCAACATTAGCTCTGAGATTGACTGAAAAGGAAGACACTGGTCCAAACCCTAACCATGAACAGGTTCCTCTGGAAGAGAGAACAGCTCAGCCTAGCATTCTAGTGACAGAAAAGAGTTATTTTCCTTGTTGATACGATTGTCTGGGAACTACTCTATGACAGATCTGTTGACCTTTTACAATCAAATAAAGCAAGCTGAAGATGACAGTTCAGGACTCTAGCCTGTGAAGGAAGGTTGAAGCAGGACCAGGGAGGTTTGCTGCGAGGCTCACAAGCCAAAAAGACTTGCTGCTCTTTCTACACAGACAAAAAGTGCTTTCACATTCACTCATTTGTTTAGAGATGGAATTGGTTACAAACCATCAGGGATGTCGGTGTCCAGAGCTACAGCGGTCTCGTAGGTCCAGCAGCGGGCCACATTCCGGATGGTGTATCCTCCTCCACCCAGCATGAGCAGCGGGAGGTTGAAGGACTTAATGTACTCCACACATTTGGCATGGCCTAGTGAAAACAAGAGGCACAATATAACACTTCCTGCATGGCTTATGCTCCCATTCATCAACCACTGCTTGCTGCGTATCTGTACCGCGGATGGTGAGGTTGAAGCAGCCGAGGCGATCTCCTGAGAGAGAGTCTGCACCACACTGAAGAACCACGGCACTGGGCTGGTACATCTCCATCACCTTGGCCATCACCTGCACAAAGTCACACTCAGACGTCAACCACCTGACCCACTGTACATACCCGTGCCAGGTGTGACATGAATACATCCTTTAAAGCAACATTATGTAGTATTTTTATCTTAGAATAACAGCTTCAAAATCATTCTGATTGTAGACTGACTTGTAATCACTGCCGCTCCGGCCCGCTGAAGATTTTTCTGCCATCATGTAGTTCTGAAATCCCGTGCAGGACATCTATCGCAAGTAACGCTTTACGGCACCATAACACTTCAACGAAACTCTCCAGCAAGCTAGCTATAAGAAGAAGCAAAATGTATAAAATGTACAATGTGAGTTCTCTGGAAGAAGCTAGCAAGGTATTCTCGAAGGAAGCGAGTAAGGGTGTTCTGGCTACGGATTGTTATCAGCCAATAGGGCAGAGAGACTGATCCTTGCTGTGTGTGAGGTTCCTGAGGCAGAGAGAGAGCAGGGCCGTTCAGCAGGGTTTCAGCTGTGTCTCTAAGAGAGGGAGTGGAATATGTTGCACGTTTCCTACCAATAAAATAAACATTTTCAATTCATGATACTCCATCAACGCTGAAAGGCTGCAGGACAGATTCTGCTTTATGTTTGGCTGTTAGCAAAGTTGAAATCTGTCAGAAGTTTTACAGACAGAGGTTTAGCCTGTAGTTATAATTGCTGAGTTGTTAGCAAACTTACTAGAGAGCAAACTCGGACATCGGTATCGTCACCGTAAGTGCTCTTGCAGTAGCCGTCTGTCTAACTTTATTGACTAGCTTTCCGCCCATATTTCAAGCGACACTATGCTGCTGCTGGTGGAGAGAGCGGGGCCAAGCGAGCGGGCACCATAACAGGGCTCAGCAGCCTCTTAGGACGTAACGTTAGTTAAAGGCAGAAGACATTGATAGAGGGAGCTAAGAAAAAAGGAGAGTTCTCAAGGAAGCGGCTGCTGGGTGTTGGCGAGAGCTTAGTGAAAGAAAAGGCTGCAGGACAGACGCAGAGCGTTCCTTCTTCCTGTTGGACTGTTCAGTAATAACCTATTAGCTGCTTGCTGTGTCTTGTGTTGTCGCACTAGCTCGTTGTTTGGCTCAACTTGCTTGTTTTTGATTGTAATGTAATCATAACAAATCGCCAAATCACATTTTAAAAAACAAACAAACAAACACATCTTACATAATGTTGCTTTAAATTGAAATGTAGCATTTAAATGTGGTTTGCCTGAAACCGTTATGGTGGATTCAGAATATCAATTTCCTTTTCAAAACTACTCTAAAATGTCATCGGCTGTTATGATACCTTCTCTGGAGCTCTGAATATATTTGAAATCAATTTCCAAAAGGTTTTGATTCCTACGAGTGCATTTCCACTTGAAAGTCTTACACTGTGCTTAACTCTAAATCTCTAACTTTAGAATACTGTTAAATTCTGATCTAACTCCTCATAACTGGAATATATAGAGGGTTTATAGATGTTTTCAGTCAGGCAGCAGCTCTGATATATTGTAAGTACTATGTAAATAGCCAAGTCATATTCATGATTCAGACTCACAGGCTTGAAGATTTGCTCGTATGACTCATCTTCGATGCCATCACGCAGGGGGAAGTTGACTGCGTAGTATTTCCCTTTCCCTGCTCCAATATCCTGCATACAGAGATGGGAGGAGGAGGAGAAAGAGAAACAGACCCATCAGTAAATGATCTGAATACTCGAGTACCATCGGGGGGGGGAGCTGCAGCAAAGTGGCAGCCAACCAACATGACTGTTTTTTCAAACATAAATTATTTTTAATTGATTGAAGTATTTCTCCTCTTTTCTGCCATCTCACTCTCGTCTGCTTCAAACAACTGAACGTTTTGCTGAGGCTCACCCTGAGGTCTCCGGTTCCAGGGAAGTACTCCCCGTATTTATGAAAGGACACAGTCATGACCCTGTCTGTGGTGTAGAAGGCCTCCTCCACTCCGTCCCCGTGGTGGATGTCTATATCAATGTACAGCACCCTCTGGTGGTACCTGGGAGAGAGGGACAACACAGAGAGAGCTGGGATAAGTACGAACGACACATTGTTAGGTTAACGCTGTGTTTTCAAGAGAAACAACCTGGGCCCCGTTTCAGAAAGCTGGATTAGTGAAAGTGAGTGTGTTAAGCCTGAGAAAAGGGGAAACTCTGGAGTCTTTCTGTTCAGAGACCGAGATCAGATAAACCCTAGATCAATAACTCCGGTGTTTCCCTCTGACTCCTCCCCTACTGCAGAAACTGAAGCAGTTGTCTGACACAATGTTTCCTTTCCTCATTCATACAGTCGATTAAGACTCAATACTAAACATCCCATCGTCCCAGGGAAGACAGAAAATGTGTTTTGGGACAGAATTATTCTCCGGGACAAAAGGGGTGTCTGTGTGTTTAACTATGAGGCTATTCTTTCATTTACTGTATTTTCTTGCATGCAGATGAACATTATGTGAAACGTTTCTGAAGCCGTTGGTGAAACTCACTTGAGCAGCTCCAAGATGGCCAGCACAATGTCATTAACGTAGCAGAATCCAGAGGCTTCCGACTTCTTTGCGTGGTGAAGTCCTCCAGCCCAGTTCACCGCGATGTCAGTCTGCTGTCGGTTTAACTTCACTGAACCAGCTGCGTACAACAGAACGGTTTAGTGACATAATCACCAATATGACAGCTCTAACAGGGCCTATACTTTTTTCATTTCCTGACAGGATGTAAATCTTGGTTAGTATTTTATGCCGGTAAGTCCCCTGACATCACACATGACATCACGGGTTCTGATAAATAAGTGATTTAAGTTATAGTTTCCACAAATGTGAGAGAATTTGCCCTGTGATATCCAACCACAGCAGCTCAAGGGGGTCAATAATAACAATTTTGTAGTAGGCAGTGTTTCACAAGCTGTATACATTTTCCCCAAACTCAACAACTCACAAATCCCAGATTTTTTAAAGGGAGTTTCAGTGCCATAAACAATCAATCAAGTTGACCAAGGGAAACTGTATAGAAAATGTTTCAGCAACAACAGTACGTGCCTCCTCTTCAGACGGTCCGGTGTTTTCAGGAAAGCTCAGCTTTGCAGACGCTGCAGGTAACAACCTTTTTAGCTGAGTGAAGAGTGAAATGCTGCCACACTGGAATAGAGTTTTAGGTTGTGAAGGGGTTACTGCAGCGATCATGTTGTGTTGTTTTAATAACTTTACTGTTCACATCACTTTACTCTGTTTAGCTGAAGGTGTCATTACAGCCCGAAGGCATTAATGGAAATAGATGTCAAATGGAAGAAATCCCACCCACACAGTCATGATGAAGCAGATTAGCTGAATTTTGGCTGCTAAACTCTCAAAAACAACAAATTATTATTTTTCCTCGCTAAATAGTTTTCTCCCAATAAGTGACTATACAGCCTATTACGATATACACTTCAATGTTTAATTCTGTGAATTAATATGTAGAAAGACAAAAAACTTTCAATAATTGTTTTGTGCGTGAATAAATCCAAATCTGTAAACCCTGGGTCGTCCGCCGTGTGTCGTAGCGTGTATGTGTGTGGTGGCAGAAGAGACTTCTTAACAGCTTAACTGGTGTTGTGCCGAGTTGTCCGCACCTGCCGGGACTTTCAGATAATTAATCACCGTTGCTGAACCAAACAAAGAATTTTATGTCTATAAATAGCCGGCTACTTGAAAGAGACCCGCGAGGAACTGCGACTTGTATGCAGTTGTTGGCAGCACGGCATGCACTCAAAACTCTGCAGACAGACAGGTCAACAATCAGCCTCTGTTTGCAGTGTAAGTGAATGAATAGATCTTGATAAAATAGATCACTGAATCTTGTCAAGATTAAAGCGGAGCTACCGTGGTTCCCCCCCAAATTTTTTCTGTTCAGTTTTATTATATTTTATAGAGATAATTCTACATGAGTAAATGAAATGTTCAAGGACTGGTTTGAAAATGGGTTGAAATACTTTTAGTGATAGCTATAAAGTCTCACACACACACACACACACACACACAGACACACACACACACACAGTCCCTGCTGTAAGACAGCACATCTCTCTGCTCTGAACAGGGACAGTGATTTAGCATCTGTCTGAATACTATAAATGATGACCTTGTGATAGTGATATTACACTCATTTGTATAACTAATGAATCACTGTAAATGTGACATATTCTATTAGAAAATATTTGATAAAAGTAAAAATGACAGGAGGATGGTGGTTTAAAAATCTGTATTGTATTGTAGTGTGCTGTCTTTGCTAAAAATGCCAGTATGTCTAATATGCTCATGGGTTTGACATCTTGTATGTGCAGAGGATGTGATGTAATATGACCAGTTAGGGCTGGATGATTTATCGAAACCGAAATTGTGGAGTAATTCATTCAGCAGCGACGATGCGCTGAACACCAGGGGTGGAAATTAACTTTTGGCTCACCTGCCAAAGTGGCTGGTAGATGAAAAAAATCCACTGGCCAAGTGTAATTATTGCTAACCAAAATAATAAAATGCCTTTTGTGTCATGTAAACATTTGTTTCTGCACTTTTAATTGAGATAATAAGGTTTTATGTTGAATACAAACTTAAAGAAGAGGCCAGAATCAAACCTGAAGCAAAACTATATTATTGCTATTAAATGTACTTGAGACATAACAGTAAATTATTTTCTAAACTTACAAGATTCTCATTAATCTTTCAACTGAAATCTGATCCCTGCTCACTCTTTATGATTTATCATTCAACTTAAACCTCCTCCTCAGACTGCTCACTTTCTACAGTCAGCCTCTCCTGGCCTCCTGGTTCTGACACAGTTCTGGTTCCACAGGATCACAGCTTCTTTTCACAATTTCAACACCATTTCTCAACATTTTTAACAGAGCTTATGGCTCATACTCCTTGATCTCTGGGGAGGACAGGTGCACCATTAGAAGATCTGACGGTGTGTTGCAGAATAAGTATGCGTTTGCTTTGTTTGTTTCTCAGGTTGAATTAGCGAATGCGACATAAACGCAGATATTCTTTCCATGTTGATCTCAGTATGAAAGTGGCTACGCTCTGCAAGGTCCGCTTTTTGCCTTCCTTCAACATTATCAATTAACATTTAGATCATCAGATATGACATTTGTGAATCAAAAGGAATACCCCACCTTTAATAGTTGAGCATATTTACAGTGCAAACTCTGTCAGTGAACTATACGGGCAAAAAACAAAACAGAAAACAAAAACAAATAAAAACAATCATTAATCGGGGTAGAATGTTCAATTAATTGTGAGTTTAACTTTTGGGTTAGTCCAAACACATGCAGGTCAGGTGAACTGGTGACTAAACTGCCTGTAGTGGTGAATTTGAGTGCAAAAGTGTTTTCTGTAATCGTCAGCCTCTCATCCAGTGCTTGCTGGAGTCTATCTCAGCATGCAGTGGTTGATCCTCAACAGAAGGCAAATATTTGTATAGATAACTCTCACAGACCAATGACTTGAAGGAACAGACAGCCAATCAACTTCTTTAAGCCATTCTCCTTTTTTAAAAATATAATTCCAGGGTGATCATTTTTCTATACAGATCTATATTTGTATGATATATAACTCACCAGCGGAGCCACCAGCGGAGAGTTGGCAGAACTCAAACAAGCCATCGAACACAGGACAGTCCTCTCCAACATTGACTGCGAAATTACAACAATAATTGATCAGACTGATGTGAGCGCACCCACAGCTGGTTGTGAGCGTTTTCGGATGAACAGGGTTCCAATTGCGTAACTGATGAACTCACAAATTTTTTAATGACTTTACGTCTTGAAACAGGTGCTTACACAAAAGTGTAGGCATCGAAACCAAAATTCAGTAGACGAACAGTAACAATGATTCACTACTTCTAGCTTCTCCACTGTGAGGACTTTCTGCTTTTGTCTGTCATTGTAAACTGCAGTGTTTCCCACATTTGTGGCGGTCTGCTACATTATCAATGCTGACCGCCACATTTTTATATCTGATTATTATTTTTTTTACTATTTAAAATAGGTAATATTGTATTTGATCACAGAGCTGCACATACATATTAATTCAGCACCTCCCCTCACTCTCTTTCTCTCTCCACTGTTACGCTGTCTTCTACACAGAGGAGAATGCACAGTACTTACACCGCTGCATTTGCTTGCTGAACTCGGACATGTTGTCTGGCCGTATAGATCGGAGGAACTTGATGTAGTCGTCACTGTGATATTTTGTCATCTCCTCTGCTGTGGCTTTGTGTGGTCTCTGAAACGCAAAACAAAGTAAATGGGTGAAAATGAGGGGAGCAAAGAAGACAGCTCCAGCAACAGTGCAGCATATAAAGGGCGTTACTTAAGAATTTAGTGGTTTGAAACATACATAGATCTCCATCTTCCTGTACAGTCCATAATTCAGAAGCAGGTTGTGAGTCATCCGGATACGATGCGGTTTCATGGGATGCCCTTGTCCATAGTAGTAATTTCCAATGTCACCTGCAAAGGGAAAACATAACCGGGGGAAAGTGTTAAAGGCCATAATAAGGAGGCTTCTCCTCAGTGGGGCTTCAGTCCAGTAATATTTTTATAAAAACACCCACATACGATTACATACACCACAATGACAATTTCCATTGATGCGCAATTCTGCTCTGGGATATTGTCTTCGGGGAATTGTGTTTTCTGCTGGGTTTTGTTTGTTTGTTGCTTATTTAAACATCGTTATTTCCTAAAACTGCTGGGCACTGTAGTTTTAAGCAAATGTTAGTCAAACAGGAGGAAATGGTTTATATGTATAATATTAGACTATTTTCAGGATATGAACAAACATGAAGTTAGACTAATTTAAAATCATAAATCCTCCATTCACCAAGCCACCATGTGGGTTTTGCAGACATATGGTCACACTGCCAGTTTGGTCAATATTAGTGTACATAAACAACTATCCAAAAGCGAGCAGCAAACCAGGCCACTGTGGAGCCACAGAGTGACACTTTATGTTCCTGGTTCATTGTAAATCAAGAGGAAACCAAGAACTGTGACTAATTATGTCCTCATTGACCTGAACTGCCGGGTTTAAAAATAAGTCATTGCTCTGGGGGGAGGGCCTGGGTACACTTTGTGGGTCAAGACTGTCTCCTCTCCTGTGAATTTCTAATCGTTATCATCTGGACCCAAAGAGGCGTTAATTCTCCACTGAGTGACGTTAAGCACCAACTGGGCCTGAGCACATCGTGCATGAAAGAGTTGCACATTTCGCTTTGTGGCTTCAAATATGGAACTTTGACTCTCTGGGTCTAAAGTTTGTCATCACTTTGATTTATTCTAGCCCAAGGTTGCAATGAGTAGTTTATGGCTCAAACAACATTGATAATGAACGCAAAGCACATACACTTGAACAGTGAATGACAACATCTTCACCATTAATTTATGCTTACTTGGGCTCATTTGCGTTCATGTGCGGTTATTTCAATGCCTTTTTTAAAACCACTTAACGTTAACATGCAGGATTACACTAGTTAGCACCACGGAGGCCATTCAAGCGATGTCATTAACGTTAGCAACAAGCTTCCTCGTTAGCTAGCTTGTAAACAGCAAACATTCACCAGCAGCACGGTCAGCTACACAGACTAGCTAAGCGGCTAAGTTAGCGTTAGCCTGCTAGACACCTCAATTCGCGCTCCTCGCTCGGACACTCAGCGGGTTTCATACCGTCATAGTAGTAGCAGACCTTCTTCTTAGTCCCACCCGCAGTCGTGTATGCCATGTCTGGAGCACTTTCCCCAAAAGTGTTTCAATTTGCTTCAGCAGATGGAGGTTGGGATGGACGGCATCAACACAGGAGGATCCACGGCACAGCGGAGCGTTGATAACGTTAGATGGGAGGCGCGAGTGCACCAGGGCGGGGCGTCCAGCAGAGAGGACACACAGTTATGCTTCGGCAAATGCGTGGCGGGTAAATTCGTTTTTTTTGTAACGTGACGTGAGGATAATTAAATGTATGAAAAACTCATAAGGGATTGGTAGATAAGAAGGAATTAGTTTAGAAATAAACTATCAAAATATACTTTTAATGGTTTATGTAAAAAATAATTAATATTACTGCAATATACTACTACAGCACTTTGTGTAGTGCTTACAACACAAATAGTCAGCATACTCTTTGTTACTTTCCCTACCAACAATCCACAACTGTAAGTGAAACAGTAAAACAACATGGCCAGCATGTTTAAATTATTGGTTTCCTGCAAGCCATTGGTATTGTGACTTACCTCATGGGCATGCTATGTTTTCATTAGCTAATCATTTAATTCCTTTAGAAAACTTCTGTAGTAGGTGCTCAGAGGTCGGGTTTTGCTTCCCAGCAAAGGTTTCAAATGGATTTGGGGCTAGGGCAGGGCCAGGGCCGTATTACCTACTTGGAGGCACTAGGGGCACTGGGCCCCCACACGTGTGCATGCAGGTAATGTGATACACAGTCCTGCTAATGGTGTCACACTATTTTTAATATAGGCTGTGCAAGCTGACATAGAACTGGATAACTTAGCTAACTATAAGGAGATCTGACTTAATGGTTGATTGTGTAAGGGTTTTTTTCTTTCACACCCTATGCAGTACAGTAATGCTGCAATGTGCCACCAATTTTGACCCCACACTTCCTTTTCCAATGGTGATCAGCATGTTTAGGTAATATGTGCTACAGCAATAAAGGTAAAAATAACAATTTAGAACAAATAAGTAGCAAAGTTTGACTGGCCACCGCATAGTATGCACCGCCATCATCATGGTAAGATTGTTTGTTTTATCAAAGATCTCTGAAGTACAGCAGGCTTGGTTTTATTAAGTTAAAGGAACAGTGATGCGCTTATTTGATTTCTTTCTGAGAGTTTGATAAGATTGCTGCCACTCTCTTTTTGTGACAAACAACATTACATGCTATCCATCCACCCAGGACTTCTCTGCAACTACAGTGCAGGTTGCTAGATATAGTTGGTGAGAACAGCTTTTAATACAGATCTCTGTGCATGTATGATAGTATCAAACCTGACCAAAATCTCACGCCAACAACAAACTCCAGCAAGTTATGCACAGTCACTACGCCCAGCAGCAGTTCACAGAGAAATAAGTACAGCGTGTACGTACAACGCCCCACAAATGATCATTTTTATATTTCTATTTGTTGGAATAAATAAACAACACACATGTAATTTGTGAGTTTTAGAGGTGTTAACAGGCTAGCTGTTTCCCTTTGTTTCCAGTCTTTATGCAAAGTTAGGCTAATAACCTCCAGCCACATGTCTTATTACACAGACATTAGAGTGCTATCCATATTTTCATCTCTTTTCCATCATGTTAAACTATTTCATTTAATCGCAAAAAAAGTGAAAAATGAAAACAATAAATCAGCTGACAAATGTTCACATTATTTTAATTTCACCTTTTTTAACAACACACTTATGACACAGAATGAATATTTGCACAGAAACAGACACATTTCGCTAATAATCGTAGAATAAACAGTCAGTTTGACAAGAATCGTCAGAGGACAACTTTTTTTTCACCACCATAGCTTTTTTGCCAGGTATTTCCTAAACCCATGGAAGCGCTGTAGGGGGAGGAAACAACATACTTACATTAAAAACACAATCTTGAGTCTTAAATGCTTTGGAGGTGTTGGGCATGGTTTGAATCAAGTTTTAAACACTAGATCTTATTCTGAGTAGCTATCCCTATTCTCTTCTGCTCTTTAGAACGGGGATTCTATTGAGAATTAAAAGAGTCACCTTTTAGTCAAAGGAATTGTCACAGCTTGAATAAAATGTGGTTAAAGACAACGTGAACTGACAACAGAAGACAACTAATACAAGAGTCTACAATGTTATAATGGCATCTTGATTGCACATGCAGTGTTGGTCAAATAAACAAACATGATGGGGAACAAATGAAAAACTGTGTTTATCAAATGTCATTTTGTCATCTTTTAAGTGTTTAATCATGAGAAAAGCATCACACTTAAAGCTTATCTTAACAGCATGAATGTCAGTGTTTGATAGTCTTTAAAGAGCAACAAAAATAATCTCTTAGTTAATCACATAGTTCAGTCCTTTTTTTTCTCGCCTTTTAGGGAACAATGACAGACAGGAGAATTATCTGCAGGATCAAGTGCTTTGAATTAAATCTCTTAGTCAAATCATCAAACTGTTTTGTTTTGTTCTCACACATCAAGTTCCTTTTATATTTGGTCACACTGTCATTCTTGTATTAAATGCAATCAAAGTGCTTTTACTATCTTTGAGACATCGTGGCTTTGTGTTTTAAAAAAAACATCAATCCGAGGAATCTCATTGGAGGAGTCCGAAGCTGATCATGGCCAGCTGAATGTCCGACCGGTGATCTGGTAAAACTTCTGATTGAAGGGGTGAAAGAACTTCTGCAGTTTAGTCACCACCGACGGGTCCACCTCTGGATGGATGCGGCCCTTGCTGCCTGCCAGGCACTTGTTGAAGACAATGTTGAATCGCAGACAGTAAAATCCCCTGGTGGCGTTGAAGTACAGGTTATACTGGCTGATCCTTGACGGGAGGTTGAGGAAGCGCTCGACAAGCTGCAGCTCCGGCAGCGGATCAGTGATGAGGCGGTCCCCGTCCACGATGTGGAACTGCTCTGCGGGAAAGTACTTCAGCCAGCGCTCCAAGTGTTTGGTGTAGATGCTGGTTCGCACCGCTTTGTACTTTGTGTTCACCTCGCAAGTGTTTGAGTCGATGGCCAGCTTTTCAAACTTGTGGTATGTCTTGTTTTTGCGCTCCTTGCCCTCCAGCACTTGCGTGTAGTCGGACACAGCTCTGGTGGTGGGCTCCCGGACTATGATCAGCAGCTTGATGGAGGAGTTCATCTTGAAAATGCGTTCGGGGACCTCCTCTGTGATGAAGTAGGCCGGGCTCTTCTCAATGGTAATCTGATGAGGGAAGGAGAAGGGCATTTTCTCCCTGTACCAGTCGATGCCTCGGGCGTAGTTTTGGTCATTGTCAAAGAAGTGGATCTCCTGCGAGGCCTTGACCACTGCCGGATGCAGGTTGAGCATCTCCAGCAGGGCGCGGGTGCCCCCCTTGCGCACCCCGATGATGATGGCCCGAGGCAGCTGCTGGACCAGGTTGTGCAGGCGGATTTGCTCTTTGGTGGCATTGCCCTTGCGTAGTTCATGGAGCAGGCCACGCTTAAACTGCAGGGTGCGGAGAGGGATTTGCCCGGGCTCAGGAAGGGGTACTCTGCTCTCAAGGGGGCAAATGGGCTGTAACCTAAAAGAGATGAAAAGCAAAAAAGACATCCTCAGTCTTAACTTAACTATTATTCATTACAAGAATCCCTAACTTCATTATAAAAAAGCTCATTAGCTGGTGAAACTACTAGTGCAAATATTCCTGATTCCTAAATTCAGTATTTACCTTTTCGGTGCTAAATACTACTAAACACACGTTTTGCTTTGTAAATGATGCTCAATCATTTGAGCTCAATGATTTTTTGTTGGACAGCTGTTACTGTCCATGCCAACAACGTAACCTGATTGCATGTGAAGTTAATTTCTTTGCACAAAAATACACCTGACATGTACTCTGCAAGAAAAAAATCGTGTCAATTCTTCAAATTGCTTGGAAGGACATGATTTGTATCACTTGTCTAAAAAAAGACTAAAAACTTGATTAGTGCAGTAAATTAGAAATGGACCATGTACCCTCACTGAGGTTTTTTTTGGAAAGAACATGACCAAAGATCTGACTAAAATCACTCCCTTACCCACTCATTCACTGCTCCCTATATGGACAGTAGACACTCAGGAGCTAACTCTACAGTGTGCAGTATATTGAGCTTTTGGAGACTTACTGATTCAGTATCATTTGCCATCATCACCGACAGGTGTTGTGTAATGCAACAGTAAATCTATTCATACCATTATCTTTAAGCTGTAATGCACTGCATTGCGGGACTGTTAGCAGAAAGTCTGTCACATGGAAACTACTATTTTCGTTCCTTTGTGGAATTTCTGACGGCACTATATAGTTAATAAATTTCACCATCAGGATTTGGATCTTCAAATAAAATGGTGCAACATATATATATATATATATATATAGTAAATATAGTGTATATAAAAATTCTGGAAATAGTAACTTCACGTAACAAAACACATGAGGTACAAATCATACAGACATGAGAGGGGTGTTAACCTTTTTGTCTGGGAGAAAGCAGATTACCTTAATTTCCAAAATGTTGAACTACTGCTTGAACCAAAAAATTACAAAGGAAACTAAAATTATTTTAAACTATGAAATTGTTAAACTCTTTCCATACTGCTGTTGCTCCTGCTCCCCGGGGAAATTCTTGCCCAGAGCGCCGTCTCTCGGGAAACTTTTTCTAATGTTATGAAAAATACAAATTCTGGCAGAGCCTATCCTTCCAGGTACATGTCTCGGAGGACACACTGCCTGAAAGGCTTCATTTTGTCTAAAGAGAAAAACTTTTTAAGACCCATGGCTGCCAAAACTGTAAACACAAGAACCCCCAAGTTCTTGTATGAAGTAGCACATTTAAACAACTTCATGAAGTGGAGGATAGCTTACATTTATTCACTAATTCACTAAAACTATGTTATATTAATCAGTAAAATAGAGTGTTCATTTTTTAAAAAGGTATGATATTATTACATAGGCTATTTTAAAACAGCGGTTCTCAAATTTGCCCCCTTTAGAAGCTGAAAAAAGTTCAAGCACTTTGACTCCAGCATAAGGGGTGGGACAAACCACTGCTCTAGCTAAAAGTAAGGTAATGTGATAGTGATGACTCACCTATCCAAGGTCCCAACCCTGGCCACAAGATAGAGGACACTTCCGATAGCAAGGCTGCCCAGAACGAAGAGCTTCTGTCTCAGCAATGCCTGCTGTTTGAATAGCATGGCCCTCCATCAATCTTCAGGACTGTGTCTTCAGCCTGCACAGAGCAGAACAGCACATAAACCACTAATCACCAGGGGAAGAGAGACAGCCTAATGTTTATTAACACACACTCTATCAAGTCTTACAAGTGATTAAGCCACACTCACACACGCCTGAACAGTGCTGCAGTGCCATTAGGGGAAATGTTCTCGCACCAACCACCACTTTGTAACATTAATTTATTTAAGCCAAAGTAAGAGTCAGATTTGATCTAATGTACCGACGTGCTTTGAGACAGGAATGTGTAAAATGAAGTATGGCAGCAAAATAGCGTTTTGGTTTGACTGGTCCAACTCAGTCAAATCTAGTCCAGCAGTACTATTGGAAGTTCTTGCCCAAGTTATAGCTACACTAATCAGAATGTCATACATTAAGAATGGATCAAATCCGAAATCTGAATCCGAATTATCACTCAGTTCCAAAGTTCCTCTGGGGCTTTTTTTTGCCATTTTAAGTTAATTGTTTTGTTCTACTGCCTGTAACTTTATCGTTTTGTTCAGCGTCATCACACGCATCAGCCTCTTTCTAGCAGCAGCAGACAACCGTTTTCAGCAAAAACTAAGCAACTAGCTAATGAATTTAGTGAAACATTCAGCAGCTAAAGTGATTTTTCAAAGTATCTGGTGGAGACAAAACTCGTTAGGTGGAAACACAACTCAAATGAGTGCAAATGCTTCTCTGCGTCTCCTGGATCTGTAAATAGGCAAATAGTTTGCTGATACATTAATATAATGTTATGTTTATAGCTTTTAGCATTGCCCCTAAAAATAAACTAATGCAGCTTTAAAATGTATAATATAATATAATATAATATAATATAATATAATATAATATAATATAATATAATATAATAAAAACATTTTTTGGTTAGCAGGCAGGGCTGGGAACCACACTTGTATTCTTTTAAAGCCTGAAAAAAGTATGTACGCATGTATTTGACCTCCTTTTAATCATGTTGGGGTTTTTGCCAAAAATGTAAGAATGCAAAACATCCTTTTTACATATAGAAAATATATAGCAATTCTCAGAACAATTACAGTGTCTAAACTCATTATTTTTCAACTCCATCTATATTATTGTTTTATTTTCATCTTGAGCCTAATCACAGTATGAAGATCAAAATCTCCATCTCTAACAATCTTCAGGCCGCACGTACGGATAAGAAAGTGTGTGAATGGTTACAATATGTTGATGCTTTTGGAACTTTTGAGCTTCAAAGAAAATGAGAGACTTCATCTCTTTAACCAAAAGAGGGCACTGCATCCTTTCAGATAGAGCACAGAAATGTTTGGCTCACTGTAATTAATAAAAAAGGGTTTCTCTTTAGTTTTTTGCAGATCGATACCTGAGCCCTTCCTGCATCTGCAAGCTTACCACAATGTGACTGGGTAAATCACATTATAGCATATCCATATCCAGAACTGTAGCACTATTACAAAAGAGCCAACTGCACTCTAATCCAGCCTTTGAAACGGCCTACCATTACCAACAGAGCAGATCCTCAAGAGCATCTCATAAACAAGTAGAGAGCTTTTGACCCCAGCCTGACAGGAAAACATTTCACTCATATTGCCTCGTGGTGACTTCTGAAGGGAGTCCAGCAGAGTAATTGCAATTACATCAGTCTGACAAAACAGAAGAGTAAATCCAGTTAGCCAGGGGCCAGCCCTGTGTTTGTGGAATCCCATTTAGAAAAGAAATGTTTTTCATTACAGCCTGTGTCTCTTAAACAGGTTGGAGCTATAAATCTATTTGTTTCCAATGGAAATAAAGTCTGTACAGTGCTCTGTGAGACACCATATAATTTCACCATATGATAACAAAGTAATCCACCTTTCTTTGAGAGTGCGCCATTTGTTCCAAAACAGGAACTGTAATTGTGAAGCACTGAAGACAAATGAATTTATTATTATCCAGAATTTGTTTTACGTGTTTGGTTGAAAGCAAGGCTGTGTAAAAAAAAAAAATGTTGTAAAATGAACACATTTAATACCCAAGCCCTAACATGCACCCATGCTTAATTCAATACACCTGCTTAGGGACTGTTCGTGAAGGAGGGGGCGCCTCATTGCCCTGCTTTCAAGACGCTGTTAAACGTATCCTGCTCTCTGGAATCTGTCCCTGATCCAGCAACCTCATCACCTCACCTAAACCACCTAAACCTTTTAAGTTAAGGTTAATGATTAATATGCACATGTTGCTAATGTTGGCTGTGTTATGTGCAGTGATGTTTGTGTGTGCTTGTTATATTTTGTTGGTGGCTGTCATGCACCCATATTCTGCTTATGTCCACACGCAGCTTGTGTGATGATGGGGTTATTTGTAAGGAGAATTTGCATGTTGCTAAATAAGTGTGTTTGTTCTGGTGATAACTCTCACTCCCTGCGTGTTGTTTGCTCGTTGCATTGGCAGGACTAAATTAGTGTCTTATTTTTGTTTCAGAGTTCAAATTGTCAAAAGTAACTTTCACAGTAATCTAGTAGAGGACACATTAAGTTGGGCTGGTAGTTTTCTTTTTTTACTCACAAGTAAAGGGGGGCCAGGGGAGGCAAGGTTTAAGAGTCACTTAAAGGTTTTTACTTTCTCCAGTACTAGATATATATTTGGTTATTTTGGGTGCAGGGAGGGTCATGCATTTCTCCTCACTCACCCAAGAAGGCTCCAGGAAAAATATTTGTAATATACAAAAACAAAGTCACCCAAGAGAAATCGACTTATAACTCAATATGGTTTTATGATTGAAGATTTGGCCATGTGTGGGTTCAAAATACTGTGCACTGACAATAAAACAGTATAAATGCTCCATATTTCTACAGCACCTTTCTAGTCTTTTCTACCACTCAAATTGCTTTTACACTACATTCACCATTCACACAGTGAGCCTAAGTGCTCAAGTGCTCAGAAACTAACACATGAAATAGCCACCAGAGGCAATTCGGGTTTCAGTAGCTTGCCCAAGGACACCTTCCGATTAACGGGCAACCCGTTCTACCTCCTGAGCCGCAGTTTAATTCATTAAAGCTGGATTTAATTACCTTAAACAACAGACTAACATGAGGCCTCCAGGTTTGGTGGTTTTTCAGGCACTTTCTTGCTTTCACGCGCCAATCCGCATATATCAGAGCCTTCAGAAAAATGTGACTGTTGATGTGAACGCTATTTACATGTAACACATTACACATGTCAATATGGCATGAACATGGCATAAGCACTGCCCCCCTTACTTTCTGTTTCTACATCTGTTAAGTTTTGCACCAATCTAGCACCGTACATATGCAGATGACAATGAAAACTGACAGATTTACCACTGGACAAAACAATGGTTCTTTGATTTCTGACTGAGGTATAAAAAGGAAGGCTGAAATGACAATTCACCGATAGATTTTATCAGCTGTAACAAGCAAATGTTTATAATGTGTCCAGCTGAAAAACGAATGCAATATGGAACCTAAATAAATGTGCATCTCACAAAAATTTGAATATCGTGAAAAAATAATTCAGTGTAAGTCAAAAAGTGAAACTCTCATATAGTCTACATCCTTTCTTTGTTTTAATCTTGAGGATTAGCTCACAAAAATCAAATTTCTATCTCAAAATATTAGAATGTTGGAATAAAGAATTAAATGTGGACCTAAGAAGAGCCTTTAAAGTCCCCCTCCAGCCAGTTTTAACTGCTGTTTTTGGTGAACGCTCTTTCTCAAACAGAGAATGGGGGTGTGGTTAATAGTTGGACGTAATACATTACCATGACAACCAAAAACTGACCGGCTGGAGTGTTCACTCACAATATGCTGTGTTAACATCACTACACTGTAAAGTTTAGTCCACTTTACTGTCTGGCAGGAGCAGCTGTTACTTACCCATG
>JAPMOB010241386.1:0-23548 GCA_029875015.1 Lepomis gibbosus
CAGAAGTAGTGTAAAAGCGCTTTGAGTAGTCGAAAAGACTAGAAAGGCGCTATACAAGTACGGAGCATTTACATTTACTGAGTGTACCACTGTTTCTCACTCGCCATTCAAAAAAGTCTCACCGACAGACAGGTTTCTATCTATCTTCTTCTTTTTCTTTTTCTCGTTTACCAGAGAAGAGGACAGTTTCACAGAAAGCGCGTGCTGAAGAGCGAAAACTGTTATGCTTCCGGGTATGCCGTCACATGATACGCCACGACACAACGCCAATTAAGATTGGATTGGTTTCATTCATACTTCAGAGGCAGGCACACTCGAGGACCTCCCCATAGAGCTGTTTCACGACGCAGTGTTGAGTTTCCTTGAAAGGGAACACCATTCTTAGGTTTGCAAACATGTTACTGTGCACCTTCAATGCATCATTCCAGCTTGAGGAATTCCTTGATGTGTCCCATGCACCATTAGGTTGAGGCTACATTTGGTTAAAGTTAGAGAAAGGTGATTGTTTTGGTGAAATATCTGAAGTCATTGCATGACTTCTTGTGCTTCAGGTCTGCATTGAGTTTTATGAAATATGTTGAGAGTGAACATTTTGCCCAGGCAGAACACAAGTAACAGGTACGTTCAACATAAATACATTTTCTCTTTATGTTGATAAAATTTATGAAGATATTTTTTCTTATCACCTTGGTAGAACCCTATAACTGTGCTGGAGTTTATGTTCAGTATGAAATGTTAGTACTGCTCTACTGGCTTCCAGCTAAAATAAGCTGTGTAAATGGCAACTTAACTAAATGTTGTTTGAGAGATGTTGAAATGTGTGTCATTGGTGGTGAGAGGTGAACATCAGTCTTTGTGTGTGTGTGTGTGTGTGTGTGTGTGTGTGTGTGTGTGTGTGTGTGTGTGTGTGTGTGAGAGAGATAGATTTGTTGAGGTTTTACAGCACAAAAGTACTTTAGAAGACTGCAGCGGGATATGTGCGTTAACTGAGCACTGAATGCGTGTACCCTCACGGCCATGTGTGCATAACCTATCTGAGGTTTGGAGCCGATCAGTCTCTTGTGGATTACTGTCGGCGCCGGAGACCGGGAGTGTTTGACGGATCGGCCACCCCCACACTCGGGACGCTACGTTCCTACACAGATGGCGTAATTAACAGGAGGCGAGCCAGGGAGGGAAATTTATCTTTGATCAGCACCTTTGCGCCAGATTGTCATCTATGTTAATATGATGATAGCATCAGTGCGCACGCGTGTTCACACACTCACATGCACACACAGCAAGAGATGGATGGTGATAGAATAGAGGCTAGGCAGCAGTCAGCCCTGAGGATATAGGGTTATGTGTGCAGTCACATGCATACACACACACACACACACACACACACACACACACACACACACACACAGTCTCCTCCTAATCCTTTGTTCATGGCATGGCACTGCACTCCCCCGCTGTGAGGAGAGTTGAGATGATCTTTGGAGGTTGCCTCAGACAGAATCATGCATACATACAGACAAACACACAACTGTATGTCTGAAGTTTTTTTTACAGAAACTCAAGTACAAACAAAGAAAATATTATTGTAATAGTGACTGCTACATGATTGATCATTTGTGATACACAATGAAGACTCTAAAAAACAGACTGTTGGTGAATTTTCATGAATGTTTGAGATTAAATCTCCCTGAGTTGTCCTATACCTTGTGTGTGTGTGCAGTTCTGCTGTGCATGTACATGTATAATATTGTGGGTGGGTGGGTGTGCATGTGTGTGTGTGTGTGTGTGTGTGTGTGTGTGTGTATGTTTGTGTGATACGGTTTGAGAAGAGTCTAGCTCTGCCACGTGCATACTATCACCACAGAGAGATATTAGGAGTAATGGCACGTAGGTGTAATGGCATGTGCCATAATGTCTGGGCTATGGGTAAGAGAGAGAGAGAGAGACTACAAGGTTTCCATGGTCTACAAGGTCTCTGCGGACAACACATGCTGGGGAGGAAGACAGATGATAGTGGGATTGTTAATGTAAGGAACTAGAATCAGAAAAAAGGCAGCATCTGCAAAAGGTAGTTTGGAGGTCAAATTCAAAACACAGAATGGAGGGAAGGTGAGACAGAGGTACAGTAAGGAAAAGAGCACAAAAGGAGATGAAAACCGGAGGCGAGAGAAAGGCGAAGTGATAAGGAGATAGAAGAAGAGAGGAGATGGGAGAGTTTGTATGTGTGAGTAACTCAGAGTGGAAGAGAGGAGAGAATAAATGACATGTCTGCCTGCGTTAGCGAGCTTTAAAACATTTCCAAACAAACCGACAGGCGGTCAGACAGAAAGGTAGGCAAACATGCAGACAGACAAAAACACAGGCAGACAGACAGCAGGGAGAACAAAGGCTGTGTTCCTCCGCCTCGCTCTGCTGCTCCCCAGTCCATCTGCTGCTTCTGCACACAGGCTCCGATGTTTTACACTCATTTCAGCACTCTTGCTCCTTTTCCATCCTTTCCTCCCTCTCTCACTCCCTCAGTCTACACACACACACTTTACATTTAGCTCATTTTCATCCTCAACTTGTACCATTCCTCCTACCTATCCTCTTTTCCTCCATGGTTAATTTTCCTCTCGACTTCCATCTGTTACTTAATTGTAGAGTTTGACACATGAAACAACTACCTGCAGGAATCAATGGTAACCATCAGCCAACTGGTACATCATAAATCTTGTGACGATATTGTAAAAATATTCTGTAAAAATATGTACAATGTAACTTTTTCAGATAGTCTTTTTTTAAATGTACTGTGTGTAGCTATTTAACATTGCTAAACAAATATTCAAACCATGAATAAAAAGGACCAGCTGAGGTTTTGCTTTAGGGCACACAACCTGAAAATTGAGCTGCTGAAAATGAAACAGAAGGGTCAGCTTCCTCTGTATGACAAGGAATAACAAGATAATCTGTGTTGACAAAAAACTTCATTAAAGGCCCTGAAAACGTATTTTCTCAGTCAGCTTCTTACTCTGAGTAATGGGGTCCTACATAATCACATGGTTGTCTGCCAAAGTTAGAACAGTCTTTATTATTTGACATTATTTGGATTTCTGAGCTTAACTAACCAACCCTTCTAACTGGTTTGAAGTGGTCGAGGCTCAGTTAGAAATCGGTGATGCTATTTACTTCCGTGCACCAATCAGTTGTGGGGTTATTTGGTCAGCCAAATGTGATCATACTGTACCACACCCACGTAGTCCTGATGAAGCAGATTAGCTGAGTTTTGCAGGTATAAACTTTTGCAGGCAATTAACAACTTAGATTGTTTTTTCCAAACCTTAACTTTAATTGTTGCTTATTTAGTTATAGATATTTATAAGTAGTTATAACTGTTTACACACGCTAATAGGGCCATTTATTGACAGAACAAGTTCAAATCATTATCTTGTTCTGCAAGATTTCTCACAGAACACCATGTTTTTGGACTTTGGGTACAGATATTTTGAATTGCTATGTAGCTCCAGGCATGTTTTTAGTTTTTTGGCAGTAAATGTGAGTTTATGCCAAAGTATCACATTGAATTTGTCACTGTCACTCTTAAAAATGTTACACTTAAAAAGATCATAGTATTTGGAGGGAAAAAAAGAGAAAGCTGATAAAATCATTGGTCAGAGAGGAAAAAGAAGCGCAAGCACTGATTCCTCCCAACTAAAACAGGCACAGCTGTGCACCAGTGCCCTAAAAAAATCTTCTGTTGAACACCTGAAACTCATTTTGCCTATGCTGGCGGAGATGTTTGTAGTTAATTTTGAGATGGAGTGTTTTCAAGGAAAGCTTAAAATATCTCAGGGGAGAAAATGAAAAGGTCGTGGGGAGCATTAAACTTTAATAAATTAATTAAATCATTCATTCTTCTATTTAAATTAAAAGAAATTATTATTGTTGACATAATCATCAAACCTTGAAAAGCTAGTGTGCTTCACAGATGACATCAATAGTTTCCAAGCAAGACTTTTAAACAGTTTGTTTTTATGCAACAGGCTTCACTCACACACCTTCAGTCACACAGCAGACCACATCATTCTGTGTGATGAGTAATAGCTTTAATTAGATTAGTGTGTGTGTGTGTGTGTGTGTGTGTGTTTGTGTGCACGTATGTATGGCAAATAGGTAGCTGTATGCATACAAATAGATGTATGTCATACATAATTACAGGTCAGAGTTATACAGTCTACCGTGCCTGTGCAGCTCTGTATGTGTGTATATATACACATGCACATGTGGGTATTTACATGCTTTTGCATGCTCATGACCTCTCGCATCATTTAGTTGCTGGTGACTCTCCAAACAGGGACGCCCCAGCGACAGCCTATAATGCGGTGTATAATAATGGGAGATTTGCTTTCATGAGCTAAGCTCTGGGAATGTTTGGACCTCCCATTTAGACTCAACAGGAGCTTGGCACTGACTCTGCACAGGTGCAGACTGAGAGAGAGAGAAGGAGAGAGAAAGGAGGAGAGAGAATTGGATCCTGCGAACAACATTCAACATCTGTGTCAATGGCTGTTGCACACATTTTCACCAATAAAACAGAGAGCAAGGGGAAAGGAGAGAGTCAAACAGAGAGAGAGCGATAAGAGTGGAGTGGGGATTCAACATCTGTCAGTGTCTGTTATGCTTTCTACTAAATTGAGAGAGAAAAAGAGGTAAGAGCTTAAAATAGCAGAGAGAGAAAGTTGGTGGCTAGCCAAGCCTGGATGAAGCAATCCACTTCCAGCTGTTGTACTGTTTGTGTATCAGAGAGAGGACAGGAGGGGAGGCAGGGAGGACGGGAAGGTAAGAAGCTACTGAAGGTGGGGAAGTAGAAAGAGATGAAGGGAGAGGAAGGTTAAAGTAATAAGTTACAAAAAACACTGCAGCTAGTGAGGACACTTCTTCCACAGGTTGGAGTTAGGAGAAGGAATGACTGTGCTTGTACACTGAACTTAACACACAGTCATTCCACTCCAACTCCATCTTACTTTATAAACTGTATGTGTTTGTGTCCTGAGGATGATCTTGTTCAAATTCATACTTTTTAAAATATTTGTAACCCCATATTTTCAAAACATGTGGCTGAGCCTATACCAGCATGCACTTGGCAATAGATGGGGTACAAACTCCAAGAAGAAAGGCCCCTGCCAGCCAGTGGATCTGAACCATAGACTGTATGCAGGAGAATCCAACTACAAGTCATTTATCAGAAAATAATAATAAAATCTAAAACTTGTAGTTGCAATTTAGTTGTTATTTGACAGAAATACACCTAGATGTAACCTCTCATAGGCTATAATGCATACATTTTTGTTTTATCTAGGTAAACCATGAACTGGAGGTAATGACAATTAGCCTATCTTGGTGGTTAGGACTGCGTTGCAATAGCGCAAACACATTAATCCATTTGTGAGATCTAAATTTTAGTCTGTTTTTGTACAGTGACAAACACATTAATATTTACAAAACAAGCAATTTCTTATTTCCTATTTTGCCCATTTCAAACAGCCCATTTTACTTCAAAAAAGGTTTCTCCTTCACAACCGCACCACTTAAGCCAATAGTGATTCACATTCTTTCATCATTCACAATGAGCTCTGAAAAACATATTTTAACATTCGACAAAGCACCCAGGACAAGTCAAATTGAAAAGATTGCCTTGACTTTCAAAAAAAGGATATTTGATAAATAAGTGGTTTCAATATATAGAGTTCCAACACTGGCACTCCTTTGACATCATGTCCTTCGTTTTTTTTTTACACCTTCTGTCAGTTGTGGCTGGCTCTTTTATCCAAGCAATGATCTGTGGCTTCTGTGTGTGAATGTGAATCTTTTTACATGGTTTTTTTTTACTACTCTCTAGGTTTGCTTGATAGATAAGTGGCAGTTTTAGGGGGGAAACGTTACTTATGACGAAATCAACAGGCTTTTGAAATTTGCCAAATTGACATGCTTGAATAGGGACTGAACAGGTGGAAAGTAGGGCACTCTTAATGTGATTGCATGTGTCATAATCAAAACCAAGCCTTTATTTCACAAAGAGGCAATTCATTTGAGATGTTTCATTTTACAGTCAAAAGGCTAAAATGAAGCAATCTACCAGCTGAGTAGACTTGAGCTGCAAAAAATAGGGTAGCCATTGCAAAGGACACATCTTCCCCCAAAGCACCAGAAGTAATAAAATATAAAAGTGTAAGAAAGTGTCTTCAACTATTTTTATATAATATTTATTTATTTATTATATCATTAAAATTTTAACTAGGCCATCCCAACAAATCAATAAATATAAGTAATGTAGCGTCTAAGCTATTGTTGTCTCCCACTCCTAAAGTAGCTTGAACTTATTTTTCAACATCCAGACAGAATCTTTTCATTTTTTTCACTCTGAACAATTTTCTCTCCTTTGAGCACTGTGCATCGACAATACGAGTAAAGATTGCCTCCTGGCTGTTACCCATGCATAGAAAATGCTACCACAAAGTTATGGATCACACCCAATGCATAGAAAGTAGATATGTCGTTATTTTTTGTGAACATGTTTTGGAATCTGTCAATACCGATAATGATGACAGTCTTTTGTAGTCAGAGAAAAGGTGTGTTTGTTCATTTTGTTTGGATTTTCATCCCAGACTCTGGCAGACTACTATTTGTCCTCTTTTTGTGTTGTTTGTGTTTTCACTCACATTTAAAGACCAATAAAACTGAAAAGGATGAAAGAGATGTTTGTTTTGTTTTTAACCTATTCTAAGGCAAGAAACAATATTTTAATTGTTTTAACACCCTTTTAAGATAAGCACGGCAGATGGATATTAGGCTATGGAGTTGATGAGTGGCCAACAGAGGTTGTTTGCACTGAGCCAAGGTTTTATGGAAGTGTGTGTAACTGGTGTGTGTTATTTGAAAAAGGAGCATGTGCACACAATCCACTCTCAATCGATAAAATAAAGATTTAGAAGACTGTTTGAATAACCAAGGTAGTTCAACAGTCACATTATCTTTTTATGTTATTATATATATTTGTTTTTTATCATATATTTGTTTTTGTCCATGTGCACTAGTACTACTTTCTCCTCTTATATAAAATGCATCTTCACATAAACAATTTGTATGTTTATCACTAATTTATTAGAATGTATCTCTTCATTATGATGCAAAGAGACACACACACCTCACTTGAATGCTTGGCGAACCTCTAACAATTAGTAAAGTAAAGGGACACAGCTCTCTTTAAATGGAGACAATGTGTACAGTTTCTTGCATTAAAAAAGCATTGAAAAATGTCATGTGGCATTTTATGCAGTTTCTTCTTCTGCAAACTGATCCGCTATATGTTTCTTCACTTCTTCTTTTCACACTCACAGTTGTGTGAGCATATGCATTTCAGATACACACACTCTCTTTCACACACACACTTTCTCCTGTCTTCTGCACAGGCTATTAACCTGCCTGCTTTCTGCAGAATCTCTGTAATTTGGCCGTCAGTTATTAAAGTTCTACCTGCTGGCACGTGGCGAGAGAAAAGGTCCTTGGCAGTCATTCTGGACCTCGAAAGGACTGACTGCTAGAGCACACTGTTGTAAGTGTGACATCCTGGGTACTGCAGGTTTGACACTGGGCCCACCACACTGAGTGGATAATTGTATATGCGATGAGAGGGGTGGATGAAAAGGAAGGGCTGGCGTTTGCTTAACAGTATGAATGTTATAATAAATTGGCCACAAGTTGTGTTACTGTAGATGGGGACAGACAGTGATTTCATGTATTGTATATACCTTACAGTAATGGAGCCATGATATTTAAACAAAGACAACAATGTCATTGATACAGCGCACCTGAAACCAGGTTGAGCAAATAGCAGAGACGATATAAATATGTACATCTGCCAGTTTATATGACTGCGCTTGCATTCCTTTTATACAGGTGACACTGGTTAGTAGGAGGAGTGCTGATGTCATAATAACCAAAGAGCTCTGGCTGTTTTTCATAGCCTGCTGAACACAAATCTGTATCAATAATCTGTGTTTATTATTGCGAGGATGGGCAGACAGAATTTGTACATATACTTGTGAAAGAAAAAGTGAAAAATACAGCAGAGACCTTATATTGTTGAATGTGTGTGTGTGTGTGTGTGTGTGTGTGTGTGTGCGATCTACAAGATCATGCCAAAAATATATATATATACAGATGCATATTCAAAAAGGATGAACATTTCACTCTTTCCTTTCAGGCTAATGCGAAACATACACTTCGCTGCAATGACTTGCCAAGAACAAAATGGTAATGGTGGAACNGTGTTTCAGCAGGGGGAAACCGGAGCTCCGTCACCAGTATGGGGCTGTGAGTCATAAAAGCCTGTTTATTTAGAAACCAGAACTTGCTGCTCGACAGGCCGTTACATCTGGTGGCAATTATATCATTCAGCTCTCCATCCCACATGCTGAATTCAACTCATATGTGGGAATTGCATCACATCAGAGTGTGTGTTTGTATTGTACTGTATGCATGTGGGTCATGTGTATTTGACATGCCTAACTACATGGAAGAAGTCCCATTTGACTTATTACTTTAAGAGAGATTTGAATTCCAAAACATCCTATTTTACATGGTTCTGTCCCTGAAAGATGTCTCTCTGACCCTTGATTGGACTGAGAATGTCAACTTGTGTTCTCATCTTATAGAAGAATTTTTCCATTAGCTTTTATCGCTGAACTGAATGAGGAGTGGGTTTCAGAGGAATGGCGATGGTTTCCACTGTGGCTTCTTTTCTTTTGGGGCTTCAGTTCAACAGCTGCTTCCCGCCTTCACTAAAACAGAGCTTGGCCGTTGAGGGAAAACATCTTGATTCATTTTAGCCGCTCTGTTGTTAAAGGACTTGGAACAATCGCTCTCTCATCTTCTCGCCGCTCACTCGCCCTCCTCTTGCCTCCTCCCCTCGCTCCCCCTTCTCCCCACCTCAGGTCCTGTCAAACCTCTCACCGGGGGAGAAATGGAAGGTGTGTGGCTCCTTGGTGAGTTGTGCGTTTTATAGTGTGTTTCTGTGATTGCGTGTGTCTAAGTGCACTCTTGTCTATTCAGCCATGTGCGAGCTAGTGACTCAGTGTGGGCTCTGTTTAAACCCGCTGTCTCCAAAGCCTTACAAGGCTCCCTGTGTATAATTGGTGACCTATTACTTTCTGCCCATTGCATTTGACAGATATGAATTGGAGACTGCCAAGCGGACATGCTGATTAATGACAACCACAAGTGGTACCTTTTAATTGCCAAGGATGAGATGTCAGACATTGCAGAGAGAAAGTGAGTGAGAACAATGAGCACACACACTTTTGCACACATCTGTGATTACATGTTTGGAGTGTGTTGTGTTTCTTGTACAGGCCATTTCTGACGTTGGGAGGGAGTCATTCTAATTGACCGATGGAGCCAGCTGTTTGTCAGTGATGCTACTTTCTCTGTGCATGTTTTCATGTCTGTGAACGCATTAGGGAGGGGGGAGGGTTCAGTCTGCAGGGGGATGGCATTAGTAATGTGTATGATTTAGCACACATCTGGTCACATATACTCTACAAGGGATAGGAGAGTTATATTAGCACACAGCGCACACACTTGAACAGATCTACACACTGCTAATTAACCTGGTGCTTCTCACAGCTGCTGGCCCCGACTTTGCTCCTGCCAAGATGGACGTGGGTGGCTCTTCAACCTAAATCAATCTGCACTAATTGCTGGTCTACGCTCCCCTGCATCTTTACCTTGCTGCCTGTCAGCATCCTATCTACCTGTCTGATCTGACAAGTAACTCCCACATCTTGGAGCCACTGTGATCACGCAGACAACTCAAAGGTCACAGTGTTTTGATTTTGCCACGATGTGTTGCAGAGCTGGCTGCATGCTTATCTATAATTTCTTGCAGTTGTGAAGTGTTGTGAATGAGGTAATGTGTGGTTAAATTCATGCATGCATCCTCTGTGAATTCTCAACTTTAAGGAGATGAACTTTTTCTCCCTTTACTGTATGCCCTGACTCTTAAATAGCACATTCAGTGGTGAAGCTGTGCACTTAGATTTCGAGTTGAGGTTTGGAGAAGAGTGAGAATTTGGATTTATGGTTAGATGAGTCTCTACTTGCAGTTTTCTGCTTCTTTTACAGCTTCTCTGGCTTGCTACCTGTTTCTTGTCGCAGATGCCTATGATCAATTATACTCACTCCATCCACAGCTTTCAAGCCAACTAGGAACAATGTTGTCATCAATACGCATGTTGCCAGGAACCATGGGTTGAGAACGGGACCAAGAATGGAGGTGGAACAAACTGAATTTAGATATAGCTGAGCTACTCACAGCCATCAGAGCCTTAAAAGGGAATAGGTATGAGGAGAAAGTAGCTGTTCTGTGTCATTTCCACAAAAGCAGACATCTGTCTTCTTTTGACACTTCTCCCCATGCTGACAGAGATCATGAGTTTGTGTTGTGTATAAGCATGAGGGTAACAGTGAGTCTGTCAAACTCAATGGAATTATATGAATGTGACAAGAAAGGCATAGAGAGCTCATAGAAATTACAACAGAAACATGAAAGAAGAGCCTATAGAGGTCATTATTTTGTGAAACAGATTCCCCATAGAAGGCAATTTGTTTCACCACAGAAAGTACATATAACTCCATATAAGTGATGAATAGAGATGATGTTATGAATGATTAAAAATTGCAGAATGAATAAATCATTTATGGTGGCACGGTGGTTCAGTGGTTAGCACTGTCGTCGCACAGCAAGAAGTTCATGGGTTCAAACCCTGGTTGCCCTGGCCTTTCTGTGTGAAGTTTGCATGTTCTCTCTGTGTGCTCTGGCTTCCTCCCACCATCCAAAGACACGCAGGCTAGGTTAACTGGTGTCTCCAAAATTGTCCTTAGTTGTGAGTGGTTGTTTCTCTATGTGTGGCCCTGCGATGGACTGGCGACCTGTCCAGGGGGTACCCCGCCTTTTGCCCGATGTAAGCTGGGATTGGCTCCAGCCCCCCTGCAACCCTGTACCCAGCATAAGCGGTTGACAATGGATGGATGGATCCATCATTTACTTCATTTCACCATGGTTAGGATTTGTATCTCAGCCTCTCATTAGCTATTAGTATATTAGTAGAGGCTTCAGGTAAATCAGGTTAGATATTTGGCATGGGAGGGGGATTATGTGAATGTGAGTAAGGGGGCCTCCATGCATCCCTCCTGCACCTCTTTACTTCAGATAGAGCTGTACTTTAAACAGCTGGACGAGGGTGCCAGAGGGGCTACTGAGGAAAAAAAGCACCACAGAAAGCGTTGCGGGTCCTTTCACTGGAGCAGTTGCGTGAAACTGTAAATCCGTCAGCTATATTTCAGCGGGGCTGAAAGCGCTAATAGACGCATCTAGTTAATAATTTATTAAGTGTATGATGTGTGTGTGAGCTCAGGGGGAGAAGACAAGGGGTACTGTGATGGTGTCACACCAGACAGTAAAATGTGTTTGGGAGTTATGAGAGAAAGTGTCAGTGAGTGCCATCCTATAATTCCTGTATTGTACGTGCTGCTGTTTAAAAAAAACTATTACAGGGATTGTAAGGAAGTATTTGATGAGTTCAAGCAAAAGTGTAGTTTGTGTGATCAGAGAAAAAAAAATTACTATAGTATTTGTAATTCTGTAAATGTTTCAGATAGTGATTGGTGACTGGCTATGAGGAGGATGACAAGAATGAATGCAGTGTCAAGGTTGTGAGTTATGTGTGTGAAGTGACTGAGCATGCCTGAGTGTGTGTGTGTTTAAGTGTAAAGTGTACCCTCCAGAGTGTCTGCTTCCCACATGGAAAACACTGCCATTCTGGGCTTTTAATGCCTCATAGACTCACAGCTGCTTTCTCTCATTTAAGGTGATTTGTCAAAACCGATCCAATACAATCAAAAATTTAATGCTAACTCACGGCCCAGAAAGCCATATGAATAGAAAAGCAGTTAACATTACAAGCGTATATGTAAGCAAACCCCAATTATTGCACTTAAAAACAATCAGACTCACCTGTTAAATCCTCTGCAGGAATGCCATTATATATCACAGTGCTTGTGTTTTTGATGTACATGTTCTATTTGCTTTTATATGACCATTATGTGGATTATAGGGTGATAACACCAGTGATCATCACAGTAATAATTAAATACATTACGTTGATACTTATAGCTCACAGGAAGAAAGATATTATGGTTAGAAAACATACACTCACCTTATGAAGCTTCCATTTCCACCACTTTTGTTGCCATTAGTAGCCTTATAATATAAAGTATTGATCAGCATGGTGCCAGGTCACGCTCTATCTAACCACCCACCTCGAGGCTTTCGCAGTCCCAGAAAGCCTCCTAAATCATGAGACCAGCACGCGCTGGGGTCGTCATGGGCGGCTATACACTGACTCCAGAGGATGGCTGGAAGGCAGAGAAAGACAGACTTCAAACTCAGATGGGCTTTGATATGGACTCTGAACTGGTCCCTTGTCATTTAATAGATGGTGGCAAGAGAGAAATAGGGGAGAGGGAGGAGGTAAAGGAGAGGTAGAGCGGAAGGGGAGAGAAGGCCTGGAGAGTTTCTTACTTATATCATGATCAAAGAGAAGCACAGAAAAAGAGAGGAAGGGAAAAGACAGAGAAACCTTATGCCCTTCAGACTCTTTTTCAGCCAGAGTTAAACTTTATCTAACACTCACTAAACTTACTTCCAAAAGTCATCTTTTCATTCTTATTTTTTTCCAGAGTTGAGACAATGACAACAAATAACAGTAGACCAGACACATTTTACACCCTGGTAATCATGTTAATGTGAAAATATAAATTACACATGTAGATTATGATCATTCAGTACTGTATTTAAAATATTTAGACTTTGTGCTGATGTGTGAAACACTTTATTTCTGTACATGTATCTCGTGTAGGTATCTCATGTAGCTCTGATGTCAAAGTGTGTCTGTGTGTGTGCTCTGAGTTTCTATGGCCCGTGTTCTGACATCTGTTTTGGGTGAGAGGGCTAAATGGGTCTTGGACGGGCTCAGTGACCAACTGTCTGTCCCAGAGCGCAGAGAGCTTGACTCTGTGACCGCTAAATCGGCCCCGCTGAAAAGCTGCCATCCAAGCTGCACTGTGTGTGTGCATGTGTATGTGTGTGTGTGTGTCGTGTGTGTGTTCTTTGTATTTATGATTTTCTGGGGACAAAAATCATAATTATTTCCCAGGGGGAACAATATCTGGTCCCCATAACAATAAACATTTAAGAGGGGCCAGGGTTAGGGATACGTTTTATGTTAGTAGCCCAAAGACATGAATAAATAAATTTAACTAAAACATATCTTAAACTAACTAGAGCTTTTAGAGCACAGCAAAATATTCCTCTGAAAAAAAGTCATGTTGCGTTTCGAAGTTGTCGACTGTTTTCCGAGGTTAAGAATGAACTTTGAACCTCAAGTTTTTAAGTTAACATGGGCAAGAAATCATCCAGCTCCGAAAAAAAAAACAGGCTATACACTTCAGCTGATGAAGATCGGCTATGATATGTACCTTGAGGTGAGATTATTTTGTCGGAAATCTATCTTCCAAAACATGTGGGTTATTTTTTGGTACTGTAGTACGGTAAAAATTCTGGAATTGACAATACAGTAGCTAGACACAATTTGGCCATACAAATGATGAGGTTATGGTAAAAGTTATGTGTATGTATAGCTAACATGCAATATGAAGAAAAGGTGTATATGAAAGCAAGTGAAATAAGAGCGGAAGAACCTAGGGTAAAGATTGGTAGAAAGTGGTCTTAAAAGAAATACTTGTCATCTCTCTGCTTCAGTTAACACTTCCTTCTTTCTCGCTACCTCTCTTATTTTCTCTCCTGTCTGCTCAGTCGTGGTGTCGGGAGAAAATGTGAGATCCAGATGTCGAGCCTTCGCTGCAGATGTGCTCACTTAGAGGCCAAGAAACGCTAATCTGCCTTGCCGTGCTCATACACACACACACAGAAGCATGAAAGTGATCTCACACATTTACATAAGCCAATATTTCCAGAAAGAAAATCACGCACACGCTCGTACAGGCAGGATTGTTCGTGGACTTAAAACAATAAACAAAAAAACAAAGACAAAAGACACCTACTTGAATCTCCAGAACAGAGTCGCATACGGACACAGAAACAAAAAAACTTACAGACACTGCCTTTCGTGCACCAGGCAGATTTAGAACAAAAGCTCTCGGCTGCGTTTTATTTATTCACTAACCTCTGACTTTTTATTGGCCAGTTTAAAACACACACACACACACACACACACACACAGCAACAAGCCTAATGGATTCAAATATTAATGTTTCCTCTGTTGACTACTTACATGCCTAGTAGCCCATTATTGTAGAAACAAGCTGCGTTTGAGAGACCTCGACTGGCTTTGTCCAAGGCCTTGATGCTAATGAAATGAGCAGGGCACGGCAGCATTGAACCACTTGCATTAAGGCCATTACAGAGAAATAAACTATGGGAACAACCAGGCACAGGAATCCAATTCCCACTTATGTTCTGTGAACCGTTGTCACTGTAACAAGCAGTGTGCTTATTATGATGAAGCTGACGGTTTGAATTTAGACAGAAATAAATGCTGCAGTGGAAAATGCTTTGAAACAGGCTTTATTCAACTGCAGCACACCAACATGTTTAAAATCTTGTAATGGCTTTTAATACGCTATAAACCTCTTCATATACCTTATGTTGCTTTTAAGGGAGATTAGCAGAATTTAATAAAATACTGTTGAATAGAATAACATAGAATAGAACAAAATATAACATAGAATTATGGCTGAAACAGTTATTTTCATTATCAATTAATCTGTCTTTTATTTGAATGTTTAATCATCTAAAGAAATTCTTGTGAATTGTGACAATTGTCCTTCACAAGCTCTCACAGTACAATGTGATGTCTTCAAATGACTTGTTTTGTCAGAACAACAGTAAATATTCAGTTTGTAATCAAATGAAACAGAGAAAAGCATGCAAATCATCACACTGGAGAAATTGGAGATGTTTGGTCACTGCTGAATGACAAGTAAACTACTACCCCAATTGCTAACGCTAAAATTTTAGTCAGTTAATTAATTTACTGATCATTTCATCTTAAAATAGAATAAAATTATTTTTAAGATTGCGTTTACCTTACCCTGCAGGAGGTTTTCAGGTTCCTACTGCATGACTATTACCATTAAGACTTTGACATTTCAAAACATTTTGAGTCATAGGTATCATTTACACTGGGGACGAAAGGGACATGTCCCCACCACTCTTTTAAATAGCTGATTTTGTCCCCATCACTCTTTGAAAGTATTTGTTAAAAATGTCCTGATAACTAACCTTGAGAAAAGTTTATTTGGACAAAAAGAAAACATGCAATGCAATGTAAATTTAGAAAAAATAAATGTTCAGTGCCAAAACAAAGTGACTTAATCTAAAAAGCAAGATTCTGATTATTGCATTATTTTAAATTGCCACCTGAATTTTGTGTTTCTCTTTAAAACCCTTTAAGAACCCCCGTCCCCCCAACTCAAATATCTCAGCATTGACTATTTCTTATACTAAATACTAAATACTTAAAAACTATTAATGTATTATCTCATCTTTTATATGTGATCCCAATATTGTGCATCTTCAAATCTTGTGACCTAAGTGTATCCAAACACCCCTTAGCTGAGCTCTTATGTCCCCCACCAATTTTCACCACAAAGTGACGACCTTGTTTTGAGTTGAACTGTTTTCTGTTTGGCCTTTTAGTCGCATTGTGCCTGATTGTAGCCAAAAAATCTCTCTCTTGAGGAAACACAGCAGTGTGTGTGTGTGTGTGTGTGTGTGTGTGTGTGTGTGTGTGTGTGCGTGCGCGTGTTGAGGGTCAAATTATGCAAGGGGTGCAAATTGGCTTTAGCTAGAAACCCTATTTGTAACACATTTGTCATTGTTATTGTAACTTGTTACAGTGTGTTTTTTCTGCATTGTCCCTGACGAATAAACAATAAAATACAAAAAAACATGTAGGGGTGAATGGGTGGAGTTATAGAGCAGCTTTGAAATATTGACATCAAGAAAATAAAGCTGATACTCGTGTGTGTGTGTGTGTGTGTGTGTGTGTGTGTGTGTGTGTGTGTGTGTCCCCTGAGCCTGTTGCTCATTATTCGTCCTTGTGTCCTTCCAGCCAATGATTATTGATCGGGCCATGTTACGTATGGAGAAGGCACCTTATGGTGACAGCTTGACTGGTGCTGCAGCGCCTTGATCTTTTCTGAAGGGAGGCAGTGGAGGCAGAGAGATGAAAAGAGGGATATGTTGTGGTGTGAAGCTGCATGTGAATGTGAAGGAAGATCTTTGGGGGTTGGAGGTGCAAAAAAGTGTTTCTACAGTAGGGGGGACTTAAATGTGTTAGAGGGTCTCAAGACATTACTTGTACTGCTGTGGGTGTGTATATGTGTGTGTGCTTCCATTTCTCTTACATAGAAACAACCCTTCACCAGGGTTATAAGGAGCAGAATCCATCACATGCATTTACATTATATATATATTATATTATTTATATATATCACATATGACTTAATTATTTCCTCTTTAGTATCACACTATGTCCCCACTATGTTATTACCGAGCTGTAATGTAAAGTGCAAACTCAATTCCTTAAAATGTTTTCGTGAAGTGTCACAAGGCTGCACCTCGAAGCTGTAACTTGTCTTTGTCTTGATCATTGACCAAATTATGCTGTGGGCCAATAGGAAATTTTGCGTGTTTAGACAATCCCTATCGAGGGAGGACACATTTGCACGTTTTTTATTTATTGATAACTTTGTTCAAGTTACTTTTGTCAGCAATGAGAGCAGGCAGCTATGTTTAGGGTCTGACATGCATGACGTATTTGTAGTTTTCATCCATTAGCAGGCTTGGTAATGTGCGGGAAAGAAATAACATGCCTTAATACCTCAAAGATCATGGTTTGCATTATTATTATTATTATTATTATTATTATTATTATTATTATTATTATTATTATTATTATTATTATTATTTCAAATGTACAACATATTTTACTATAAACAATGGCTGCCCCGAATCGAACCAACCACAGGATACTGTGCCAGCATTACTGGCTAAATAAATCCATCTATTAATTGTGAAATCTGTTCAGGAAGCAGTATTATAAAATAATCTGTAACAGCCATGTATATATTTATGCAGCTCAATTGGTAACTGCGTATGTGCATCTGCATGTTTGCATTTTCCCTGACTAAAGTGTTAAAAATGCTGTGCTTGTACTCCTTGTACTTTGTCAGTTCATTCAGTATGTGACAGGGATCAGACAATGATAACAGGAGCATTAAAGTGCTGCATAAACTATCACAGTCAAAGTCACTGGAATTTAAGTTCTCAACGTCGGTCCTGATGATGCAGATTTACATATTTTGTCATAACATTACAGATGTCCTCAAAAGTTTCTTTGTGAGCTTTTAACATATTAAATAAATCTGATTTCACAAATTTGAGGTCTCTTGTATTACTTGGGAACTTTACCTGTTGGACTTTTCTTAAAATGATGAGCAACATCACAAAAACGAGCCACTGACTAAACTGTTTCTATACCCATCCCGGTTTGCCAGCAAACATCACATAAAGAAATATGGTACATTTAGTTGAGAAAAACTGACCCCATTTATTCATGTTTCTATGGAAAGATTATGACACTGGAGAGTCCTCTAGCTGAATAAGGCCATAAAACTCTAGCTTGCACCCTTGTCCAGTTAAAGTGCTCAAATTGAAGAATTGAGACGTGATATATTTGATAAATCACATCACTGAATTCCAACCCACCTGTTTCTGTCACAGGAGAGTGCTCCGCTAGCTACCGTTAACACTACTGAGATGAAGAAGAGCACAACACTCGTTCACATTACTTATTAAATCCAATGAAGAGTGCAGTAAAATTAAAACTACATCAGTGAAAAACAGCCAGGGAAGAGACCCAGACTGTTGGCTCCATTTTATCTCTCATGATCTAATCAGTTGACAAAAGCAAAATCAACATTTTTACACACCTGCTGCTTTTCCCCACAGGTGATGAGACAGAATACGTGATGTGTGGGACCTATTGAAGAAAAACATGCAAGCATTACTACCCCTTGTTTTTGGCACACAAGTGCTAGGCCATTTTTTTTACATTTTAATATAATAAAGTGATCTGTGATTAAGATAATAGTAATAACAGAAGATAACAGAAAAAATAGGTAGTACAGGTGCACAATGTCATCTATGATAACTCAGTAGTTTCAGGGATCATACACAGTATAGAGGGAAAGCATCTCCAAACTTAAAGCTATAGATAATGGGGCAGAGTTTTGGGAGAAAATATCTGTAGTGTCACAAATCTGATTTCTGCAATTACAAATGAGGTTGGCTCTACAGGCACACCACTGACTTTTACATATCCAAACAAGCACCACACCTGCTTTGAATTGAATGCATAATTTGAAACTTAGAAAAATGCATATATGTGAAAAATAAAACAAACTTCCCAAGGTAAGGTTATGTTAATTCAAGAAAGCCAGCTTATGAGAAATAGAGGCAGGCCACTTCACTTCACCTGTAGGCTGCATGAAGCTACCTAGCGAGTGTAGCATATTGCCTTTACTTGTGTTGTAGTCAAGACAGCCCAAATTGAGACCAAGTCAAGACCAAAACCAGAGTTTATCGAGACCGAGACAGGACCAAGACTTTTAGGGGTTGAGACCAAGTCAAGACCAAAACCGAGAGAGGGCGAGACCAAGACAAGATCAAGACTTTTAAGGGCTGAGACCAAGTCAAGACCAAGATTGACTAGCCTTACACAAAAGGTGGCCAAACATTTGCACAAAGTTTTTTACAAAACCACAAGTTGCATAGCTAGCATTTTGCAATAACATTAATACTTACCCTCACGAGTCGAGTACTGCTGCTACCATGAGAAACATTTTTTGGTGTGTCAACAGCTGTGCTCAATGCAACTAAATCTGATAGGTTAATGACATCCCTGCATTAGTATCTTAACCTTCAATTGGTTTGATTGATATGGTAGTCCGCGGTGTTTGCTGGATTATTTAACAAACTTTAGACTATGATTATGACAAAAGTGCAATTTCATATGGCAACAAATGGAATATGATTAAGAATAAAATTATCTTACCCTAGTTGTCCATCAATGGGGATCATTATTTTCTAAAACTAAAGCAGATATGAGTCCTTGGCCCACCACCTAAATGTCCTGATCACTGGCTCACTCACTGGCTACTCTGACGGGAAACAGTTAGTGCAAATGAATTTAAGGCTGTGCTTTTCATCCAGCATTGAGAGCCATGGGAATAAGTAAATGATTTGCAGCCCTTTTTGGTTAAACAGCATAACATACAGTTATTGTGCATTCTCAATAGCCTTGATCATTTTTTCACTTTTTATCCCTGTTTCAAACCCTGTTTGCTTTTCTGTAAGATCTATAAATGTTATTTTTCATTTGTTGTTTGCCCCAATCATGACTTAATTCATTTAGGAACAACATTTGCAGATTCATTCATAAAATGACATCTTATCTATGCTTCCTTTCACTACAATGTCCCAAGCCGGGCACTTTGAAACCATCGAAACTCTGGAGTCCAATAATAGATCTTTTGATTTAATTTAGGGTCATACAACTCCTTATTGCTAACTAAAACAGTGCCAAAGAGGACTTGTCTTATTTTACTGTAGAGGACGTAGAGCTCCTTATTCATTTTAGCTAATTTTACAGGGAGTGAGAGGGTCACACTGGAAAACTGCATATTGTGAAATGGTTAGAACAAGATTTCATGGCATTGCAATGCAAAATGTCGTGGAAGGTGAATCCAGAAGCTCAGTCTAAAAGCACTGTATTCACAACTGGTGGTATACCTTGAATCATCACTTATCCCACTTAGAAGTGCTTTAATATAAAGCAATTTCCAACCATGGAGAATTTCTTTTTAACTTAATCATTGCTGCTTGAAAACCTATGAGTCAGATCTCCATTGAATTGTTTATGTCCAAGAAAAAGCTGACTCTATTTATTACATCTATTGAATCCATTTATTTCTCTCATTCTGGTTGGATTGCCACAGATAACGGCTCACTATTCATTCTGTTGGTGCAGTGTTTGGAGTGCCGCCTGTTGGCTTGCATCAGTGCCCTCCTGTTTGTTTTCTCCACAGATGAGTCAACTGATTGGCAGTCAGACGGCACGCTAGATGATAGTGCTAAACCTTGGCCCAGGCTGGCTGTTCAATTATTCACAGAAAGAGCAAGAAAGAGAGAGAGAGGGAGAAAGACAGAGAGAGAAAATATGAATGAGAGAGCCAGGAAAAGAGAAATGGGGAAAGATGAAAGGGGCAATTCAAAAGCTGAACATCACCTAATATTGCCAATTGAAAAAGATCCACTTCTTATTATCACCCACCTTCATTGGTGCAAGCATGGCCTAATGCCTTAATCTAGCTGCAAGCCACTGCCACCCACCACAGTGTGAGGCACACAAACACAATAAAGTAGCACTACCTCTGCCAACACTACGCACACATGCACCAACACACACTCCTAGCACTCCGGCATATGGGTCAGATCTAATCGCAATAATTTCATTTCCCCCCTCATCAGCTCCAAACCAGATAGACTAAGTCCCATTTGTAACCACTGCAGCACTACTGGAAGAAAATATGACAGATAAGAGGACTCTTGTAATAAGCCGGCTGTGTGGATCTGATAAATGAAGAGAGCTTTTGCCAGTTAGCTGGAGAAATATATTGTGGAACGGAGGAAACCCAAGTGTGGTAGCTTGAGGATTCATAAAAATAAATGGGGAAACAAATTAACTTTGTTGATTAGCGGCAAGATGGAGGAAGCTGCTTGGAAATGACTCAACGCCGCTTGGGAAATCTTGAGAGTGTGCGGCAGCGTTCTGATATCAAGGAGAGAGAAAAAACATAGATGTGTAAGATACAGTAAATCCTCGTAGGCATCTTTTCATCAACATAGAGTCACTCCTCTCTCTTTCAATAACGAATCTCTTTATCTCTCACACACACACACACACACAGTTAAAAATTCCACCCTTTTCAGCTGTTCCTGGTTAAAAAACAGATGTGCAGTATTGCTTGTGAAGGAAAGTGTAATATCTGTTTAGAGCATGGGCCTGCATCATGCCCATATGGTTTTCAGTGGAAGAGGTGGAGTTGCTCAAGCAGAATTTGAAACGTAAATAGAACAAAGGATTGAGGGAGGTGGTTAATTGCAGCTGTTTCCATGGCAGGTAAGCTCTGTCGGCAAGGCTGGGATGTTTATTTGTATGCCTTTATTTCTCTACACAGCATGTAAAATTATGTTTGACACGCTTTGCATGGTTCAAAAATATGCATGAAAAAGGGGTTTTAAAAAAATCAGCAGTGCACGCAAAATTGCACTGTGCAAAAATTTTAATAGCAGGACTGTTTAAACAGGAAGAATATGGTTTAAATGTGGAGTTGTTTGAATATTATTTTACAGGTCTAAACAATCTCTGGAGAGGATGTTTGTCTTTCATGACTGAGAGTTTCTAGATATTTTCTGCACAGCATATTCCAATGTAAACAGATCAAAAGGAAAGCCGCGGAAGTTTTCCTCGTGTCGGGCCCTCTCTGGAGGAAATGCTCCAGTGCATTTCAGAGAATCGTCCATGCAAGACCGAACACATAAACAGTCACCTTGTCAGTCACCTTGTCAATCAGTCAGCCAGTCAGTTAGGCCAGTCCGTCATCCAGCTTACTACTACTCAACCAAATACTCAGCGAACCAATGACTAATCGTTCTCTTTCCCTTTTTTCACCCGGCCACCCTCTATTCTACAAACTCTCCAACACCAACTGATCAAGTGTCTCCTCCGCTTACTAATGCTTGGATGGGTTTGAAGTCAGGACCTTCTTTCTTCCTTCCCCCTCACACCTGTAGACATTTGGTCAAACTGCATTTTTCCCTATCAGTTTCCGTTCTGATATATGGCACTAATCTTTTTTGGCCACAGCGGACACTCAGATTTATGTAGTAAAGATCAAGGTGTTGCAGTCTCAATTCAACTAAATCATAATAAATAAATATGTGCATATCTATTGGTGTGTACAGTGAATACAAAGCTATTAATATCAAGGTGGTGTTTATGGTACAATTCAATAAGAAATTTAAAATATACAGTGTATATAAATATATGTATTCATGATGATATTTGGAGAAGTGATTTAGCTTGATGAGAACAGTTAACTTGGAAATGATAAATTTGCTCATAAAATAATGATGTTTGTGAGACCTAATGATTCAAAAGCTTTGCCCTTTAGGTACATTAATCATTCCACAGCTGACATTGGCATATTGACAGACATGTCAATGTTTAGATACATAATTCTCATTACTTGCATCAAAGCATACATAGGAAAGCTTAATATTTTAACACCTGTCCTACCCATCAGCATAAGTGTAATGGCAGACATGTCCATGTTTTTTATACAATAAACTAACTGATGTATTTGCATTAATGAAGCCACTTCTTCTCACTGCATTTTGATTCAGAATCAAATGAAGAAAACGGAGAACTTGTCTCTTTTCTGCTCTTTTGGAAAAAAAACGAGTGCGCTTGTGCGGCCACTGAATTGGCATAATTACATGGGTTTAAATGCAAATTTACAATGTGCTTATTAATTCTATTCTGCTCATTTGAAATGACTGACTGCACTTAATTAAATCAGATTGATTAGACCTTTTCTAGACTTTCCCTTTACAACCACATAATTATGACAAATAGAGCCACTTGACACAAAATCTACAGTGGAGCTTTCTTTTCTATGCTATTCGGGGTCTTTGAAATCCTGCGTGGAGATCTACCAGCGGGTCACAATAACGTTAAAATAGGTCACCATATTATCTTGAAGGAACATTGTTTATTTCTCAAGGGATTTACTGTAAGGCCTCTGACCTGTTGTTCATATTTTACCTAACCACAAATTAAAATATTACATCAGCCATTTCCTCCGCCCACACAGAGCATTTTCACTCAAACACCCCCTTTCCAGTCTCAATCCTCTGGACAAATTGTGCTTGTTCTATTTCATGATGTTCCTCATCAGCACACCCACATATTCTGGAGAGATGGGCGACTACAACGGTGAATAGATATTTGTTACATGCTGTTGACTCTTGAGAATGTATAAAATAATAATCATCATGGCTCAGTGTCAAAAACTAAACAGTTTCTTTAACTGGATATGGTTGTCTCGCTGGTACATACAACCGTGATTACTCTTTTAAGGTGGGTCCTTAACGACACTGGCTTTCTGTACTGGTGGTATTTGGTCCCACTTGTATTTTCTGCAGTCTAATGAGTGATTAACATACACTTTTTAATATTCTTTTGTGAATGCAGTTGCTCAGCTTGAATATTAATAATTCCAAAACAGGGCTAATGGTGAC
>JAPMOB010241392.1:3009-14303 GCA_029875015.1 Lepomis gibbosus
GATGGATGGATGGATGGATGGATGGATGGATGGATGGATGGATGGATGGATGGATGGATGGATGGATGGATGGATGGATAGTGGGTGGAGTTTTTTTGCTGCAGCGTTTGCTGACCAAACACTTTAAGATGAGGAAAACAAGAAAGAAAGAAGAAAAATAGTCAGAACAAAACAATAGGGCTCCAGCAGCTCCGCTGACGATGATGGGGGATGCTGGAGTCCAGGCTGCAGGACTGGATGGGGGGCGTGGCTGCTCTGTTCACTGATGGACAAACATTAAACTGAAAGAAACATACGGACTCTTGGTCAGCACCCCTTGGTGTCGCTTTTGCACAGTCAAGTTCGCAGTAATAAATAATAATATAATAAATGCATCTTTGCAAGGTACGAGCCGGCCTGTCGGATACTAGAAGGTCTGTAATATAGCAGGAGGCACGACCATGTAAAGCCTTAAATGTGATCAGTAAAATCTTTAAATTGGATCTCACGTTTCTTGGTTCTGGTTCTGCAGCCGGACAGTTGAGTTCTAGACAGTTGGGAGCCAATTTTTGGTTAAGGACGGTAAAATAATGTTACAGTAGTCCAACTGTGATGAAATAAATGTGTGTAAAATGGTCTCAGTGTATTTAAAAGTTAAAAAGGATTTGGATTGTTGAAAAACGCAACATCCAGTTAGACTTTCAAAATAAAACTAGCGGTAAACGTTGTAAAACGTTGTGAAACGTTGTGAAACGTCGCAGTTTGTTTGGTATAGAAAAAATTGTGGTTTGGGTTAAAAGTAGCATAACTAAAAATATGTTGACTTTTTGTTTTACATCTCCTTACTCTGACTTTTTCTGTTATTTATTCTGGGTCTACTTTCAGCTTTGAACAATGAACTAAAGGACGCCATGTGCACGAGACAAAGCGTTGGTTTCTGACGCCCCGGGGAATAAGAACAGGCTGGAATAGTGATTAACTAGGTTGGCTTTGGTCACAATAAAAGTACATTACACAATGTTTATTTTATTAATCAAAGATGGCGTCAGAAGTCTTCCTGATTCCCACCAACATATAAAATGACATAAAGTTAAAACGTCCACGCGGGACAGCCGGAGCTACGTCCATGTCTCACTGAATTCAAAGAAAGTCTTTGTTTAAATGTGTTTGCTGCTATTTAAATCTATAAAATCTTTATTAAACCCCTTTTAAACTCACAAATTTAATCTTCTTGGTACAAATTCAGAATTTTTCCTCATATGGACTAAACGTGGAGATTTATTGGTCCTTCTGAATGTCACTCAGACATTCAGGTATTTTAAATTCTCCTTGTGATGTGTTTAAGGACACTCGGACATTTCCTGATTCTTCATCCCTCTGAGGTTTTTCAGCAGCTGACAGCAGCAGTTCATTCCAGATGTCGGAGTGTCCTTGAACACACCGGCAGGAAGTGTTTTTGGTCCCAGCTGCAGCTCCTCATGATCATGGTGTTCAAACACAAAAACAAGCAAAGGTGAAGGATCTCTGCAGCAGGTTCACTTTCATGGGCGCCGCCTGAAGCCTCCGAGCTGCCTGGAGGGAAAGAGATGGATGTAAAATCTGATGGATCAGTTATTGGAATGTGAAAGTGATTATCAGAGGTATGTGATGCGAAGTCGGCCTGATAACAGCAGGAGAACATGGTTTTTAAGTAACAGTCTTCTGTAGGCTGCTGATGCAGATTTGATCCTGATACGGATTCAGTCCGATCTGATATTAATAGATAAATTTTATATAAATTCAAATAAAGTTGCAGATTATAGAGCTGCAGAATATTACAAAAAACTGACATAGCAATATTTTTCTTTAGCTAAATATATACAACAATATGAAAACATTCATGGTTTTTCCCCAGATGACTTCAGTTGCTCTATTTGATAAGAATAAACATCCTAAAATTATTATCGGGGTGATTTTGTTGGAAATGTGTAGAAAATAAAAAACTGATAAGTTGAAATATTTCTTTTTATCTGAATAGATGTTTTTGAGTGCAAACTGTCCTTAATTGAGCTTTAATGCAGAAAACATTTACAGAAGTTGCTTTTTGAAACAGACACCATTGTTTCAGAGCTTTTCTTCTGTTCCTCACGGGGCGGTAGGCAGTATTGTGATTGGCGGTTCGCTGTGCATGCAGAGCTGCTTGTCACTCACTAACAAGAAATGTATCCAAGAACCCTTAAATCAGAGGAAACGATGTTACATCAGATCAGTCGTGGAATATCTGAATATCGTGCGAGTTTTCTTTTTGTATCGAGCAGAAAAAAAGTTGAGTTAATCTGAATTTCTTGGTAATGTATTGTTCTGCGACGTGACTATTGCACAAGAGCATACTGCGATGACCTTGCTGAAACATTAAATTGTGCAGCTCTAAAATTTATAATTCTATATACATTAATCAATATAAATAAACTTTGGCATGAAGCAGTCCTGCTCATTGGTTTCCCACAGTGCAGAAGTCAGACTTTACTTCCTCAGTGTTTCTACAGCCTCCTAAAATGTTGTAATTATTTTAAAGAGCTTCTGCAGGCGAGTTTAATCAAATCACAGTGAGGACGCCAATAACTGATTAATGGATGAAGTCGTTTATGAAGGAAAATGTTTTTGTGTCTCAGGAAACTGAAGCTGCCACATGAATCTTTTTAGTACAGATTTCCTCTTCTGATGCTGTTTCACGTCCTGCGTCTGTCTGCTGAGGGTCAGAACCGGTTTGTGTTCCTGATGACTTCACGTTTATAGTCAGACGTGTTGATCTGTTCACATTTATATCGCACACGTTCAGAAACCAGCAGAGAGCCGGACCTCTGTCGGCTCAGGTCCACGTGATGTTCAGGAGCTGGTTTCGGGTCCTGGTGGTTCGGGCGGCTCCTGCTGTGACTCAGAGGCCTCAGGGACAGGATGTCCGTCCTCTCTGAGCTGGAAAAGGCAGCGATGTCGTGTTATGTAACAGGAGGAACGCACGGTCTGCCGCTGACCTCTGACCTTCCTCTTGTTGTTTGCAGTGCTGCTGACTGATGGTTTGATGGCTTGTTCCAGAACTTTCACCTGCTCGACCGCAGGTGGAGTTTGCTGGGTTTGTCATGTTGGTTTCTGATTTCTAGTCCAAAGTTTGAGTCTGATGAAGCGGCCATGTCGTCTTCTGTGTTTGTTTTCTTTTGTCAACTTCTCAATAATTTAGTTTTGTCGTCCAAAACCAAATGTAAACATCTGTCAAGAAGCTATCCTGTTAACAACAACAGGGCGTTTGTGAGTTTGTTTGTTCAGTGTGCTGCAGTAAAAGCTTCACCCATCCTCCTCCTCCTCTTCTTCCTCCTCCTCCTCTTCAGCCTCAGGTTGATTCACTTCAGACAGAATCAGTCAGACAGACACGAAGCGGCTCCGGATCCAACGATCCGTTATTAACCTGCAGCCTCAGAGGAAGCCGGCGGCGTCTGCAGATGGCTTAGAACCCACAAAGCGTCCGAAGATGAGCTCCTGTTCTGTTGGTCTTAATGTCACAGTGATCCTCCTCAGGACCAGGTCTTTGTCAAAGTTCAGTTAGAGTTTAGTTCCTGTTTCTGGAGATGAAGGTGACTCATTTTCCAAAAAACTTAGACGGTGGCTGTCGCGTTTATTAAAGAATATGTCGAATAAAACCAGGTCTCCTTTAGTCCTGAACCAGCAGAGTCCTGCCTGAGGATCTGAGGCTCTGGTTCATATATCAACATATCCTCATCCTTTCAAAATAAAACTTATTGTTAATGTTGTGAAATGTCACAGGTCAGGTTTAGGAAAAGATCACGGTTTGGCTCATACTCAGCTCTGTGTGTGTTTTCAGTGGCGTTTAAAGACCCTCCATAATGAACCGTTATGTTTTTATTACCTTAGACTGGGACATTTCTATCCAAAGACTCCGCGGCTCCTCTCGAGCTTGAGCTTGTTCGTTCCTTATCCTTTGTGTGTTTTATACCTGCTGCAGCACAGATTACCATGAAACAAACAATATATTTAATTGAATTGAACCGTTGAAGAGGCAGAAACAGGTGGGTGTAATAATTGTTTGTAAAAGCCGAGCGGCTGCGTTCGCACCGGCTGACTGTTTGAGATCTGTTTGTGTATTTAAAGCCTGAACATACTGCAACACTAATCTGGCCAACAGGAAGTTCAAAGCGTGACTGAGCTTCATGGCGAGAGAGAAACGAGAGTTTGAAGGTGCTCGTCGGTGGATGAGACGCTGTCACTAAAGTAACTTTCAGCAGCTTTTGTTAGCTTAGCTTTTAGCATCCGGAGGGCAGAGACTGCTTCATCCTGCTCCTCCTCCTCCTCCTCCTCCTCCTCTCAGTCTGACGCTCCAGATTAAGATCTGCTCGGTTTACAGATTACAGAGAAAACGTCCTGAGTTGCAGCTCCAGGCTGAAGCTGGAACCTCCAGAGACGTTTGACTGACTCTACTCTTTACATGCAGACGCCATTTTCTCCTCCTCTTTGCCTGGAGGATGCGGTTGCCGCGGTAACCAGACAGTCCCGGGGGGGGGTGCAGGCTGGGAGGAGGATGTGGGGGTGGAGCAGGTGACAGTGAACATGTTTTATTAAGAAGGTTACAGATCTGAGAGCAGCAGCTGAAATACTGAAATACATCATTTCATGACGGCGTCTGCAGGAGGACGGCCGCTCCGTCTCCTTTCCTCCTTCCTTCTTTGTCCTTTCCTTCCTCCTCTCTCTGGTCTCTTCCTGCTTCATCTTTTCTTCTTCGTCTCATATTGGGGTCACACTCTGCCGTTGCCATAGCAACTGCTCCGTTAGCGCTCGCTTAGTTTCCATCTGAATCGTTATCCTCTCAGGAGCATTTCTTTACCCATCATCCCTTGCAGCGAGTGCAGCAGCAGCAGCGAGCGCTGTGTGTGTGTGATGATAGCGAGGCAGAAAGAGCCGCCGCTTGATGTAAATGAGCATCAATAGGTCGAACGCACGGACCAGCTGAGCTCTGCAGCACCACGGGGGGCCTCCCCAGCCACAGCTCTTTGATTTAACACGTTTCCTGACCCCTAATCTGAACCTGAGTCTGGACCTGAACACTGAACCAGGTCTGACTGTGTATTCATCATCACGGAATAATCAGAAAAATGTTTTCCCGTAAAATTCACGTGAAGTTGGAACAACAAGTCTGATTTTGGAGCATGAGACGCTGCATGACACACGCGCAGAAACACGGAGGACAAAATGGTTGATGTTGCAAAATCTCTCACTGCATGCAGTTTGCTGTCCCTGTAGAGCGACGCAGATTAATCAGGAAAGATATTTATTAGCAGTATTTTAGTGGGTCCAGGTTCTGGTGCAGTAACAAGTCCGGAACAAAAACCAGAGCAGACTTTGATAATAATAACAGTCCAACACATCTGTGTAGCAGCGTCCGTGTTTCCACATTCAGACTTAAAAGCACATGAACACACCGATCCGAGGAGCACCTGAACGCACCGTGAACCTCAAACCTCCGTCTGACGGCCTGTCACAAAAACTGTGTCTCCTGCAAATTACCTTTCTGATCACATTGTGCTGCTGAACGCAGCCTCTACCTGGACTCTCTGTCAGAGGTCAGAGGTCGCAGCGCGTTGGCCTGAAGTCCTGAAGCGGGTCCACGTCCAGTGAGTCTGTTCACGTCAAAGAAAGGATCTGTCTCTAACATGAACAGAACCAGAATCCGGTTCAGGTTTAGCGCATTCTGGATCAGCAGTTATCTAATTAACTTGTTAGTATCATTAATAAAATAGATAATTGTTCCATATTTATCCCGGGGTCTCTTGTTGGATCAGTTCTTCGTTTGTCTTTTTGGACGCCCGGTTCTCATCAGCGTGTCGTTGGTCAGTTTCAGATGTTTATAAAGCGTGAAGAGGTTTTAACCTTATATCGGATAAAAGTTTAAAACGTCTTCACGCTTTAAGCAACAGCCAGTGGATCAATCTGAGGATGGATTTGTTCATCCTGGATAAAGTTTTCTTCAGTAACAGTTTCAAGCACAGCTGCAGAGATTCGTTCATGTCAAATCGTCAGCGTTGGAATTCGGAGACTCAGCGAGCCGTGAAGTAAAGACGCTGTTTGGTTTGTTGTCCACATGCAGGGGCTTTGGCTTCTGTGTCGAGCTCCTGTCTGGTTGGTGTCAGACGTGTTCGGGGTCTGATCACTCGGGCCGACAGCTCGTGTGGCATTTAGAATCAAACTGGGCTTCAAATATGGGTCTAATAATAACGCTGTCCATTTGCATTGTGGGAAATGTAGGCTGTAGTCCGGACGTGTCCACCTCTGCTGCACAGCTGTTAATCTCTGACAAGAACAAGCGCTTCATTTAAAGAGACACAACATAAATAAAACCCTTTACAGCCTCAGCAGGTTAATAATAAATACAAACCCAGGTGAAGCCCCGCCCACCAACACAACACAAAGCACAGGATTGGACGCTGCTGTCATTCCCAAATTGATTGACAGTTGTTTTTTTTAACACTAAGAGCAACAACAGCTAATTTAGAAGCTATGATCAGCTGTTAAACACAAAATGTTTGTCATCTATAAGTCGAACATTGAAGATGATGTCATCATTGCCAATAATCAGAGTGCATTATGGTCAAAATAAATGTATCAGATGTGTTCTGAGTGCGGTGATCCGGCCCTCTGCAGTCTGTCCTGTAACCTGAGAACACGTCTGCATTAAATGACGGTCTGGATCCTGTTTCTCAGACCTCCTCCTCCCCCCTACCCACAATCCCCTGGGGGTCAGCGCCTCATAATGAATGCAGCAGTGACATTTGCTGCACCGACCTCCCGCTGACTTCAGATCTGCTGCACCGAGCTGAAAAAACCTGACGGCAGAGACACAAAGTCACCTGAATAACAAACAGCCAGTGTTTTATTTACTGTGTGAAACAAACGGCGGCGCCTCGCGTCGGCTTCTGACCCGCCGGCTCTGCAGTGAAGGTCACATGAGCAGCTTTGAAGAGCTCACTGAGCATGTGCAGCCCTGACCTCACTGTGTCACACCTATCGATCGGTTTATTGACTTATTCTGCTTATTTTTACAAACTGTGTGGTCAGATGTTCCACAATAAAATAGTTATTTTAGTAAAGACAATATAAAACTAAAATATTTCTCTGTTTAAGCTCCAGTGACACCAGTTCATACTGTGATTCTTTAACTGGAAGTGATGGAGAACAAACTTTATCTGAAGATAATATGTCATCAGTTTATGTTGTCAACTTAATTCAATGGGAAAGACAGAAGCAGCCACACAATGTCCACACAGAAATACCGAAGCAGTACAAGTGGGACATTATAATTATAATAGTATTGATTGCAATATTAATTTATTGTCACATGTGCAGCAGCTACACAAAGAAATTCTTAGGGGGTGGGATGGCACAATGGATAAGACACCTGCCTTTGGTGTGAGAGACCCAGGTTCAATTCCCACTGTGATACGTCCACCATTGTGTCCCTGAGCAAGACACTTAACCCCTCCTTGCTGCAGAGGCGTGCGACATGTGTAGCAATTGTAAGCGTCAGCTAAATGAATAAATGTAAATGTTATCTGGTTTCACCTCCAGATGCTGCAAACACACTTAGAAGAGATAACAACTACTATAAATATATATTTAAAGTACAGATCGTGATGAAAGTAATGGGACTAATAATAATGGGAGCAGCAGGAAGCCTGCAACCACAGATCCAGAGCCATCCTGCAGACAGCGACAGAAGAAGAGAGGGGTGATACAGCACAAGACCACGGGAAAGGGACGATGTCGAGTTAGTAACATGCATTAATGGGATTAGGTTTTTTTTTATTGGTTGCATACAGAGGGAGATCATGGGAAATCCCCCGGCAGTCTAGGCCTATAGCAGCATAATTAAGGGATGGTTCAGGACTCACCTGAGCCAGCCCTGGCTATAACAATGAAAACATCCAGTCCACTTTGTTTCCTTTAACAGCCAGTACTGTCGTTATGTAATGTTACTGGGTTTGAATGGAAACACACCGAACAGACAAACACATCAGACATCAAAGAGGTTAAACACGCGTTTAGTTTAAAGTCTCTCGCTGTTTGTGTTCGGACGAGTGTGACGAGCTGTCAGACTGATTCAGCATCAGTTCAGTGGAGGCTGGAAACAGCCGCAGGAGAAACTTAGATAACATGTTATCTAACAGCTGGACTGAGCTTCCTGCTATCAGGAGGAGGAGGAGCTCCGCTTCAAGTCTGCTTTCAAGCCTTCAGTTTCAGTAAGAGAAACGACCTGGAAGCTGTTTAGTGATGCAGCTTCAGAAGCGCTGCGTTTGAGTTCAGCAGAGTTTTCGTGCCCTTCAGCGAGGATCTATAGGTGTGATTTGATTTGTTAGTCGTGGTGCGTTCATGCCGTGTCTGCAGAATGGGAAGAACTTATTCTGATGTCTTCACAGATTGATACAAGGTAGTTAGCCGTGCTGCTAACCGTGTAGCTTCTTTTGTTGTGTTTGTAAACGTGTTCATGCTGGGTTTGGTTTTGGTGCAGCTGCCGGCGGTTTGCAGCCGTTCTGCAGCTCCTTCGGCTAAAACAATGTTTGGTGAACGCAGCTTCCGACTGTGTGAAGGCCTGTGAGGGTAATAACACCTCCTCCACCTCTGTGCTCCTCCTGCAGGAGGCGCTGCAGAGTGTGAAGATGGCCAACGCCGTGGCTTCCTACGACCAGCTGGCCCACCAGGTGGAGGCGCTCCGGAAGGAGAACTCCCACCTGAGGAGGGAGCTGGAGGACAACTCCAACCACCTGTCCAAACTGGAGACAGAGACCACCGGCATGAAGGTCAGTGTGGATACACCAACCCCAAGACCACCACACCCAACACTGTGTGCCAACACCACCGACGCACAGAGTTAAAGGACCAAACTGCTGCTTATTTTTTACGTACACACACACACACACACACACACACACACTGGGTAAAACATTCTTTTTAAAGAGACATTTTAACTCTTTAATGGGGTGGTGATGGAGCAGTGGACACGTGTCTTTGGTGTCAGAGACCCGGGTTTGAATCCACTGTGAGACACCAATGTGTCCCTGAGCAAGACACTCAGTATGTCAGAGGCGTGCGACCTCTGACATACTGAGCAATTGTAAGTCTCTTTGGATAAAAGCTAAATGAATAAATGTAAAATTACGTCTTAAATTCAAAACCTCAAATGTCCAAAATCAACTATATTTAGAAAGTAATCAATAAACAAACAGAGACAGAAACCTGTCAGATCAGGAAAAGACCCAAATCCTGCTGGAGATAAATCCCGTCAGCTGCACGCACATAAACACGCGTGTACGTGTACACATGCATGTGACTACACACACACACACTCACGTGTCCAGATGCTCAGCGCAGCTGGATTATCAGACTGAGCTCAGCCGGTCTGATCAGAATCAGGATCCCTGACACAGAAGAGAGAGGAGAGCTAACGCTAACGCTAACGCCGGTTCACCTGCAGCAGGTGAGTCTGCAGGACGACAAAGTCCACTTTTATCTTCCAACGACCGTCTGCAGCGTTTAAATCAGGACGAAGCTCGAACACGAAGGAGAAACTTCTGATCACGTTTGGTGATATTTTATCTGCTGCTGGTGGGTTTGACCTGTTTCATGGGATTATTATCTTCTGCGTTTGATCCGGGATCATCGTCAGAAAACATTCATTATAGCTGAAACACAGGAAGCAGGACATTTTACTGCAACATCAGAGCAAAGACAGCAGGACTGAGGAGACTAAGATCTAAATATTTATCTGTTACTGAGCTCATGTGCTCGTGAGGACGGAGACGGAGCTGCAGCTACTGCTGACGACAACAACAACAACATGTTTAGCTTGTTAGAGTCCTGAGGTGGAGTTTATGTGAAGTTTTCACGTCCTTTCTTTAATTTAAAGTGCTTATACTTCACTGTAAAAATACTCAAAGCAGAAAGAAAAAGTTATAATTTTATACTATTCTATTAATTATAATTAATATATATTATATCATGTAAATTATAACATTTAATGTTAGAACTCAGACGTTCACGTAAACGCAGGATTTTACTGCTGTAGTGTTTTGGGGTGGAACTGTTTTATATTTGACTTGACTTTGATTCTGGATCAGTCTGCTCATTACTTTGTCCAGGGAGAAATGTTGTCCCAGTTACTCAGAGCCCAGAGAGACACCTTCATAACGCTCGATCTGTCTGTCCAAACCTTAAAGTTATTTAACATACATTAAAATAATTAATTTGAAAAGCTGCAAATCTTCACATTGTGAACCGTGGAATGTTTTATAGTGTTGAAATGTTGAGTTTATGTTGAAGGGGTTTATTGTTTTCTTTTTTTATTGTGGTATTGAATTGGGTATCGTAGAATTTCACTCTTATTGGTAGCGACTACTAAATTTCTGGAATTCACCCCCAGTCTGTGCACCTTCAGTCTTGCCCGTCACCTGGGACCATGGAAGACCCCCCCACCCAGCTACACCTGGGTGGTGCTTCTCTCCTGTGATGCCTGTTTTGACACTGCAAACATTTTTCTGTCTCTGAATCTCCGGTTGTTCCTCTTCTTCTGATGCAGGAGGTGTTGAAGCAGCTGCAGAGTAAACTGGAGCAGGAGGCGGGAACACTGGCCTCGTCCGGGCGGAGCGACGTGCTGCACCAACTCAAAGGTCTGGATCCTCTTTCTCCAGAGTCACACGAGGTCAATGTTTACAGTCTGAATCTGCTCGACTCTGCTGGTCTGAGCCTCCGCTGGGACCGATCATCATTCACAGAGAAATTAATCGACTCAATCAGTTAACCTGATTGGCTGCAGCTGGCTCTGCCTCGTTATGACTCAGTCCAATTAAAATAGCTAATTTGTGCCAATTAGTTTGTCTGGATGGGAATTAAATTGACTCCAATTAAGTTTTACAGCAGACGTGTTTGTAGAAAACAGATCAGTCTGTCTGTCAGAAGAAATAGGGGATAAGATGGTAGGAGGGAAGGAAGAAGGGAAGGAAGCAAAGACAGAAGGGAAAGGAAGGAAGGAAGAGGGGAAGCAAGAGAACTAAAAGAAGGAAGGAAGGAAGGAAGGAAGGAAAGGAACAGAGGGAAAATGGGAGCATGGAAAGAAGGAAGAAATACTAAAATCGAAGGAAAGGAAGACTTAATGACTAAAAGGAAGGAAGGCAGGATGTGAGGTTGGAAAAAGGAAGTAAGGAAGAATTAAAGGAAGTAAGAATAAAAGGAAAGGATGGGTTGGAAGGAAGCTAGGTAGGGAGGATGGAATGGAGAAAGGA